>JASDQU010102585.1:100298-115925 GCA_032191745.1 Picea mariana | reverse complement strand
ATTTCAGGGGGACGAATCCGTCCACTTTTCTTAATGGTATGCATAATTATGACACTCATTCCATGCCTTGTGTCTCTAATCATTTTCCTATTGATATGCCAAGCATGCCTTCACCCTGTCCATCCTCTCCCTGGCCCACTTATGTGAATCCTAGTTTTGGATTCGGGGGCACCATGGTCCTGCCGTCTACGTCTTCATTTGATAGGAGTCATGTCCCTCTACCAACTCTCACTGTGGTAGGTTGGAACCTCCCCTCTTACAGATTCATTCCTAGCCATGTTTTTTCAGGAGCCAATACTCAAATGGGTGGTTATTCTACTTATTACACCCCATTCGTGTATCCTTTGTCCGCCATGCTAGTTCCTACGAACAATTTTCCCATGGTGGGTCCACATATATCCTCGGTTATTTCATACAAGGGGAGTCATTTTTATGGTTCAGGCTACCCTCTTCATGAAACCCCTTAACATGGGGGCAACATATATCCTCACTTGAATAATCCTTATCATATTTTTGTCTCTTTGCAGACATCTTCTTCAGTGATGATGCCCATACAAACCTCTATGGATCAATTAGGTGGAGTACTACCTTTTTGGACAGGGACATGGTGTAAACCAGGACCCTTCCTGGCCTACAATGCCTCAAAATCAGTCTTTCCTGGGACTTTGGTCTCAAATGCCACAACTCACCACCACTGTTAGTCTAGTCATACTGGAGCTCCATCACCAACCACTGCTAGTCATGTTGGAGATTGGTCGACGAACTCTATAAGTCATGTTGAAGACCCACAACCAACCGCTGCTAGTCATTCTAGGGGCATCACTCTAGTCACCGTGAGTGATATCAATATCACATTTCCAACCTCTGTATATCACATGGGAGATGAACCTCCAGCCTCTTCCAGTCACGCTGAGAGAATGTCACCAACCATTTTAAATGACGCTAGGGGCATTCATATGACTGAGAAGCCTAGATGTGTTAGACGTAAGACCAAATTGATTTGCAGGGCTTGCGAAGAAAATCACCTTACTCGTTTGTGTCCTGCTACTGCCGGGATACCAGAAGCGTGGTTCTCACCTGGGGGGCCTTCAGGTTCTAAGGCGTTTGTGGTTTCCCCACACTCTATTTCTCCTTTGATTGACACAAAATTCACGCCGATGCAATTCTCACCTGACCAAACCCCCATTTTTTAGGGTGATGCGTCTCCTGGCCTTTTTTCCACGCATCCTATTCAACCAATAGTTGAAGAAGTGGTCGTACCGATGCAATTTCCAGTCAATCCAACCCTTCCCTTGGAGGGTGATGCATCCTTCAACCATGTCGTTAGCATTTCTGGTACTGCACCTTTTGAACAAGAGATAGTTTTACTCTCCCCAAGTAATCTCCCTTCAAGTCCTAGAGAAGTTCCCTTTGATTGGGATGGTCTTGTGGGGTATCTAATGCCTCCTCCTATGTCCTTTCAAGTAAGGGACATTATCCTATATATCATGGAAAAGGTAACCTCCGCTAGCACTTTATCCTCCTCTACTTAGATATATTTGGGTTTTCCTAAGCTTGTGTCGGCTCTCCGTAAGATGCTGACCTTTCACAGAAGTCCAACACGGGAGCCTTGGCCTCCCCCATGACATGCCGCCTAGAAACCTCTCAACGAGTCTGATTTAAGTTATATTCTGACTCATCTAAAAAGAGAAAATATTTCCAAGTGAATTTGTCCCTTTCACACTTGTTAATTGGACTTGAAAGGTCGTGAGTCTTGTTTAAGCTCTTTTCCAACTCATTTTCAAAAAGAGAAAATATTTCCGTGTGAACTTGTCTCTTTCACACTTGTAAATTGGATTTGAAAGGAMATCTATTTGGTACAAGTTTATCCATTTTTCAAACCAATTAGACTAATATTATGAAAAAGGAAATTTTTTGGCGTTAAGTTGTGATTGCATCTCATGCCCTTGCCTGTAGTATTGAGCCTATTTCTAGTTCTCACTTTGTGTTATAAACCGTTTGCCTCAACAGTTTTTCATCCTCAACCAAGCAGAGACTTGTTTATATCCTTCACAACTTGACACCCTATACCCAAGAGGGAACATTCCCTCGAGTGTCCATCTCCCACATGCACCTCCTTGCATTGAGAATAGGTATGTTCCACTGTTGGAACTAGTTTTTCTTACTTGAGACACTCATTTCCTCCTTTGTATCATAGCATTCATTTGACTATGAAAAAATAAAAAAATACGAGCGGGAAAGGACTATTAGTTTATATTGGAAGAATCTGTGTCGCCTTTGAATAGAGCACAAAATTTTTGAGTCCACTTGTCATCATAATTTTGGTTTTAGCATGACCTTAGGAAGCTAAGCTCATTACAAATAATTTACTCCCCCGACTGGTTACTCTTACAATCCCTATGGAGAATTTGATTGATGCCTCCTGCATCTCATGGTTTCATCATTGAGTCTAGGCTGCCAGAGTCTTCCATATGTATCATGGTGTTTTTCAAAGGATGTCTATCAACCCGTGTCGACCATTCCTCGGAACTCTTGACTTTGCATGTCGGCCATACCCTTAGTTTGTCTTAGAATCACATGAAGTTGTAGTCCTATTGCGCACTCTGGTCCTACTTTCCTCATTGGTAGGTAACCTTGAACCCATTAGTCGACATTTCATCATTGGTCATTGACTAGGTAGTTTCCCTTATGTTCCACAGCAAGACATCTATTCACACATTGGGATTTGTGCAATGTCTTGGATGCAATTAGCCTTATTGGTGGTTTCCTCGTTTTTGTCAACATTTTTCCTCATTGGCTGATGTTCAAAGGGTCTTTTTCGTGTATTGCTTGCACTTGGCACATGCGAAAGATGCACAGGGTTGTTGGTTCGTGAACATGTTCTTTGTCCGATTTCCTCCAAATCATTAAGCTCCTGATTTGTACCTCGTGTTGAATGATGAGAGATTCCTCAATGCTCTCCTTTCAATGGGTCTCTTTCCATCAACTTCAACTCATATATTCTAGAGACGAGACCTAGAGTTCTATGATTACCTAGAGGCTTGCAGTCATTAGTGACAAATTCTCTCGCCATCGACAGTTGGGAATACATCAATGTCTCCTGATCGATGGATTCTTCAAGTGTTCGACCCCAACTCTTTTATTCAAAATTGTAAGAATGTACTCAGTGCCTTTATACTTACTTTCATCATCGGTAGGTTTTCTCGTGTTTGTTAACAGTAAACCTCAATGACCGGTAATAAAACAAAGTCTCATTATTTTTTACCTCAACTCCTTTATTCACATGATGTAGACTTTCACCTTTGGCGGATTGTGTAGAAGACTTGAAGACATCATTTTATAGTTGCATATTTCTTGAGTTGTTGCTACCTTCTCATTGGACTAGTACATGTGTGACTTCAATGATCATGGGAGATCATATTGTACTCCATTGTATACAGATATCTTCAGATTGATTTTGAGACTAGTTTTACTGGGCCTTGTTTTTTACTATGACAACCTTTGGCATGTAACCACATTTGTATTTGCCTATTCATGGCCATGGAAATTTTTTTGGTATATTTTCACATGGATCTACAGTGTAATTCAAATTGGTAGCCATGTATGCAAAGTCAGTACAAATTGTAATGAGAAACTAGTTCTTCCAGCTAGGTCCCCATTACTCCACCTATGGGTCTTATTATGTATTTCGGCCATCACAGATACTCCTCTGACCTCACACATTAGAGGGCATATGTTATAGCAATATTTTACTCACACTATGCAATCTTGCACATAGGGCCTTTTTCCATTTCTCTATGCAGACTTGAAGTCGATTTTTGCAATCCCAGAGCTAAAAACATGATTTTTCCACATATACGCACCCTGCCTATATTACAGCATGTCTATATGCAAGTTGCACCACTACAACCAACATACATTGGGAAATGTTCCCAAAATTAAAAAATGGTGTCAGGTTTCCATGTCACGTCACGAGATTAATGATCCTTGACCTTCCATATACTGGAAACATTCTGAATCAACCCTTTAGTTCCACTTGAAGGCTATAATTGGGCCAAATCCGAGCTATGGAAAAGAGGAGAAAGAATTCAACTTTGAGAGCAAAGTTACTCTGGAGAAATTATTCATTTCAGATTGAGTCTGCATCCCTTTGTCCTTTAAGTCTGAAAACATTGTTCAACCCCCAAGATATTCCCTTATTGATTGATAACTTCATTGTCTCTCTTATATGAGCTTGCCTTTGGTGGAGGATTGAATTGGTGGAGGCCCAACTGGAAGGAACTTAGTTTCTCAGTTCCGAACCGTGCCGACACGAAATTTTGTAACTCATTCACTTCTGCAGATTATATCCTAATAGAAATACTCTTTTTTCGTCCAATTAATATATCGTAAATATTTGAATTATTATTCCATAGGCGTATTTGTTATGAATGTTGATGGATTATGCTATTGAATGTTCTAACAATGTATATTATCACCATACACTTGCACTGCTTGGTTGTTAAGGACTAGTTGCAGGTATATTTCTTTGGGTCAAGTGCTCAATGGTGGACTTCAACGAACGTTTGGACGAGGTAGACATTTTATCTTGTCTTGTTAGCATATCTGTTTATATAACATACTTGAGATTAGAGTTGATTTCTGCAGTCATCTACGTCTGTTGTGGTTTACCCCTAGCCATAGAGAGTTTTCCTCATAACAAATGTATCCTAGGTACTAAACCTTGTCCATGCCGAAGGATAATTTTTCTAAGTTTGCATATATCTTGTTTTGCCACAGGGTGTACATAACCTAGTGAATATGTTGCAAGTGTTCTGCCCAATTCCTGTTGTAGATGAAAATGTCATCCAGATACACCATAATCCTCATGAAAGTTGTTGGGGTTTTCTTCAAACCAAAGGGAAGTTTTCCATACATTTGTTTGCTCGATTGAGACCTGATGGTAGCCAAACTTCAAATAAATCTTACTGAAGTATTTGGCCTCCTTGATTTGGTCAAGGAGATCGTCGATTCGGGGAATTGGCTACTGGTTCCTGACTGTGATTTTATTTAGGGCCCGATAAGCAATGCAGAGTCGCCAGGTCCCGTCTTTCTTCTACACCAGAATGATTGGGCTTCCACACAATGATGAGATGGTTCGGATGTGACCCTTTTGGAGCAGTTATTGGATTTGACACTTGATCTCCTTGTTTTCTAATAGAGAGTGGGGATATACTAGCCCATTGGGTAGTGATGTCCCGGGGGTTAGGTATATTGAATGCTTGACTTGACAGTGTAGAGGTACCCTAGTGGGTGAGGATAATATGTCTTTGTATTCTTCCACGAATTTATCCACTTGCTTCCGTTGCATGGAGAGATCGATCATGGATGTGGTTACAACCCTCTGCTCACTTTTAGAGAAAATCATGAAGAAGAAAAACTTCCCGGTCTGAGATATGACCTTCCTTCATTGCTTGGAAAATATGAAGGAAATGATAGTAGGTCGGAATACCTTGGGTATCCTGTACAATTTCCTATCCAATTAATAATAACACTGTGAGGCCTAGACTCATATACAACATGAAATTTCCATAAATAAGGTTGGCCCAAAATAACATCACAAACTTCAAGGGGAGTGACATCACACAATACCTCATCTTTGAAGGGCTTGATGTTGTAGGACATGTGGCATTGTTGGCTGATGCGAAGATCGCTTCCTTGGTGGAGCCATCAGATGGTGTATGGTTGTGGGTGCAGCATTGTCAACAAGTCTAGACGCTTGACGACCTCCGTTGAGATGGGTTTCTTCTGGCTACCTCTATCAACGATGAAATGCAGGGGAGTACCCTTCACCCACATATGTGAATGAAAGCGGCACTCTCTAGCTCATCAGGTTCACCGGGTTGGATCTTGGTGGTAGAAATGGTGGCACTAGGTTCAGCATCAATAATTTGTCTCCCATTTTCTGGTTCTGACTCTGAGTCGGAATCCACATCCTATTCAAAGGATTTCCCCTTAGCCACCAATGACTTATTTGAGCGACCTACAACAGTGTTATTCCAGGGGTTCTTATGGAATTTGTACCACTTCCCGATGTCTTTCTTCATCTTTCCATTGTCCTTCTTTGTTTGCAGCTTAGATTAGTTGTCCTGAGTCTGTCCATATTTTATCTGCCCTTTGTTCTGTAGGTTGGCATTTCCCTTGCTCTTCTTCTGCTCTGAGGGGTTCCTAGACCCAAACTGTCACGTCTTTTGTTTAAGCTTTTGCTCTACTTTGACAACATATCGATAGGCCGCGGTCAAGGACGAGATGTCCATAAAATCCATTTATGTCTGGATGTATCTATGCAGACTACCACAGTAGTTGAGCACTAGATGTCTCTCATAATATTTGATACCCAACTTGGTGCACAAGGTATGGAATATATTTGTGAATTCTCGTGCTGTTTGGTCCCTTTCCTGCTGTAGTGTGGTCCATCTAGTATACAGGTCGTCATAACTTCCAACAGGGTAGTATTGTTACTTAATAACATCCCTGAAGGACTCCTAGGTGAGTGTGATTGTAAATAATGGGGGTTCCTCTATTTCCTTTTGCTGACAGAAAGTCTCCCACCAATCTTTAACACGGGGGACAACTTTGAGGAGTAAAAATGTAATATTTTCTCTATTGGAAAAGTTGTGGATAGAAAAATACCCTTCTAGCTGATTCAACCATTTGTATACATCATATGCATCTATATGACCCTCAAATATAGGAATATTGAAGTTGATTTGTACCTTGAAGGGGGTGGTGCCTCCGCTCGAATAAGATGCATTGCATGTTGGTAGTTGTTGAAGGATTTGCGCAAAAATATCCATCATCTTGTTCCTTTGTTGCACGAGAGATTCCTTAAGCAACGATTTGAAAAGATCTCATGTCCCATCATATTTATTTTCTCCCTCCATGGAAGGTCTCTTGGGCGTGCAAAACATTTTTTCCTCAAGAGAAACAAGCTCGAGACCCAAATCTTTATACCTTGACCTCGTCAGAGACATGCACTGAGAACGACAAGGAGCAAACTGCTATGATACCACTAATTTGGATTTTATGAGCAGAACGAAATGAATACAAATATATATTATGAACATAGATATACAATGAACAATAATAAAGATATAGTTAAACTTGTCTTTTATTCAATAAAGAAATATGTTGAAACTATAAAATGAAGATTGAAACAAGCATGCTAGAATGGTGGCGGCTTATCTTTGAGAAGAGATGTGATGGTTGCGCTCATTCACAATAAAATGAGGACAATGAGGCTCCTAATGCCTTTTTACATCAAACATTAATTCCAAAACCCTAGACATCCAAAAACCTAACCCTAGGAGATGAAGCACCAAAAGTCATGTGGGCCCCGTTGGGGTAAGTTGGTACATCAACTTCCCAGGGTCGTAACTTTTGCATACAATCTTTGTTTTAGGTGCACGATAGCCCGTTGGAAAGGTCTATTTGAGGAATACACATTATGCCATCACACTTTGACATTATCTACAGTGTGATTGTGGTGGGCCCAAAAAACTTTTTTTAGGGCCTCAAAACGGCTCCAAAAGTTTAGGACATGAAAAGTTAGAAAACAACTGCCAAGATGAAAACTAAAAGTGCCAAGATGACATCTATATGTGAGCTAGTTGGAATAGGTTGGTGACCATCGATATCCACCCGGATCAGGGTCTATGGAAAAGGGGTACATATCATATGAGTCTTTCTATTATGCCAGTGAGTACATCAAGCAGATTGACAACACACCAGGTGTGGTGATTTGGGGTGATGAAAGGGATGAAGACAAAAGAGAAGGGGAGCTTCTCCAAACAAATGGAAAAAAACACTTGGTAAAGAGTAAGTGACTTATTGTTTGTCAAATTTCTACACAGTAACTATTCACACTGAACTTCATGATGTATATTTTGATCTCATATGTACTATATGTCTGTGTGATTTCATGAATATATATATCAATGAATTCAGAAATTGATGCCATCAATAAATTCATTCTTTACAATTCAGAGGCAACACAATGATTGGTCACATTGTACGGACATAAGAGGAGTAAATGTGTCAGTGAAAGGAAAAAATTTAAAAGAAAATATGCCAATTATATGCCCCAACAGTTGGGTCATTGACCAAGTTAGAGAGAAGTACGGTGCATCTGGTCCTTACTTGCGTGTTGAAGAGGATGCACTAAACATAGGGATTAGGTGCAACAACTCGGTAATAATCTCTTTGTTTACATTTTTAACTTCATAATACACCTTTGAATTGTAACATCTATATTTTATATTTTATTGGTCGGGTTATTAGACACATGGCATTGTGATTTTTTCACTTTTTATAGGTGCATTTGTTCCCATATATGTGGGCATATGGAAATCATTTTCACATAGAGTATGTCGATGATGGACACATGATGCAAGACCGTGAAGTGGAATTCGAGTTCGATCAATATAGTCATGCTAGCCACCGTGATCAAAACCTAATATGAGGGAAGTTAGGTTACATTGGAAAGATACAAGAGATCATTTGAGTGGACTTCTCTTCTTTCCAGTGTGTTATTTTTAGGTGCAAGTCATGGGACACATTTGATTGAAATAATGTAAATGAATATCATGATAGTGGGATGATATGTATCAACTCTAGAAAGATGTGGGATGAATCTAAGGAGCCTTTTGTTTTCCCAAAACATTGCAACCAAATGTTTTTTTACCTAGATGTGTTGGATAGGGATTGGTGGTTCGTATTAAGACATGACCCTATATCAAAACATATTTTTGAGAACAACAGTGTTACCATGCCAAGCAAGGAAGATAATCAGGGTGATGACAATGGAGAGTGATATGTACATGTTTTATTTCATCATTTATATTGTTATTGTATCTTTTTGTTATCTTTATTTCGCTAATTATATTGTTTTTTGTTGTTTTCAGATTTCTGTGGTGAGTAGTTTCGAGATTAATTGCCGGACAATCCACAGTTGGTGTCATTTTTGTCATCGACGTTTCGATGACAGAGGAAATGGAAAATTAATTATAACAAATCTTTGTTAATTATGACAAAGATAACAATAGAAATATTTGCATCCATAAAATTTTAGGGCCAATAGAATGCTTATCATTGGAGATCATAACATTTTATAATAACAATTTTTAGTGTAGAAGAGTCTATTCAAAAAGAGTAAATAGTACAATGGAAAATAACATTTATTCATATGTAATTTGTTTTTTGAAAAAAGAATTTAGTTAGAATGAGTATGTATGAACTATCTATACAATAGAAAAATGTTTATGGTAATTTTATAATTATAGTTTCAACCATATTGAACTTTGTAATTTACAAAAATATCTTTGCATTTTTTTTATTTAAATTAAGTCTTTATGTTTCATATATATAATTTTGATATAAGTTCACCAATACATAAGCTATAATAAAGATCATTTAATAAAATAATCATCATTATGATAACCATCTAACAAACATAAACATCATCTAAAATACACATTTAAATTCCCTAACATCATCTAATTATATATACATTTATCACATATAAACGTCATTAATTAGCTAGCACACAAATCTAATAATCTAACAGGGCATCATCATTGTGATCACATATAACAAAACACAAGCATTGTCTAACATCATCATCACACACATCTAACACGAATCATTTAACATACACATCTATCAAACACATTTAACAAACATTTCTAACATGACCTAACAATGTACACATCAACATCGACATGTAAATTAATTAAGTGCATCATCATGATCAACATGAAAAATGCACATCTAATGAACATTTTTATAACATACACATCTATCAAGCACATTTAACAAACATATCTAACATGACCTAACAATATACACATCAACATCAACATATAAATTAAGTACATCAACATGAACATAAAAATGCACCATATATATATATATATATTGGAATTGAACATGAAAAAATATCTTGGAATTGATATTCACCCCAAGCTCAATTGGAATTATAGCATTGAGAAAAGGATTATTGGGGGATGGAAATCTTATTATGGGCTTGAAAACAATTGTAAATCATCTGATCTTTGGATTTGGGATAAGAAGAAACTCCTCTTTGAGACTCTTGTTCCACTTGTTATTCTTTATGGATGTGAAGTCTGGGGCTGTAGTATCTCTCACGAATCTTGGAGAAAGATAGAGAAAATACAAAAGAATTTTATAACCTATAATCTCAAAATTAAAGGAAATACACCCTATCCCATCCTCCTCTTAAAAACAAGCGTCCCCCCCATTGAGAGCATGGATATGACTAGATACCTAATGTATAAGAACAAGTTAAACAACATGGAAGACACGAGGCTTCCTAAAATTTCTTCAAAATCAAGTCATAACCAGCATCGACTCAAGCGAGAATGGCATAAAGACGCCCGGTCTTGGCTAAACTATTGGGGAATCATGGAAGACAACATTTTGCAAAATAAAGATACTATTAAAAAAATCGTCAAATCAAAATTTAAGGAGAAAATGTGGTGTGATAAAGAGTTAGAGGAAAAAATAAAATTAAGGTATTATAAGGATGTAATCAATGTAAATGTGTTGAACCTGCACAAAATAGATCTAGCTAGAAAATATCACACACATTTGCAGAGATAAATTGAGAAAGAAGAAGAAAGAAAGAAAGAATGGAAGAATTCTCATTAACCATAATGAATAATGAATAATTTACACATGATATACTTTGTATAAATCAACCAATGCACACTAGAGGTGAATCCAATGCGCCATAGTGGTGGTCTAGAGTGATCTGGACACACACCAACAGTTATGGGAGTGAACTTCCACCTAGTCTAGTCTCTCGGGAAGTTACGGGAGTGAACTACCACCTAGCTGAGTTAACTAGTCTACAATTCTTCAGTTAAGTGAGGAGGATATCAGGGAATCATGTGTAATGCACTAGTATGGTGATGATCCCAAGGACAATGAGCATTAGTTGGTGATTATCCCAATGTTGCATGGTGACAAAACCAATGGGGCATCTAGACTCCACTCAACTAATCAACTGAAGTGAAAACTTAAGAGAATATTCTCCCTAGAAGAATATTCTTCCTAAAATATAGGAGACTGGATAATGACTAATAAACAAGGAAAAAACTTAGGAAAAATAAATCCTAGGTGTGTGTGAAGTAACTCCAACACCCCCCTGAACATAACTATGGTGAAAATAAAGAATGGGTCCCAACAATGAGGCCATGTTAGGTACCCAAATACAAAAGATACACTGAAATAAAGTGAGGAAAGAAGGAAAACCTCATGGGAAACCCCCCCACCCCCTCAAGGTACGATGTATGTAAAAAGAAGAACTGATAGTTGTTAGGCAACTGTGTCCTTCACTCCAAGACGATTTCCCAGAGAATGTAACTTCTGCTCAGTGAAGGTCTTGGTGAAGATTTATGTTGTCTGTTCTGATGAAGGACAAAACTGTAGGTCGATGATCCCCTCGTGTACTAAGTCCTGGATGTAGTGCATGTGGATCTCGATGTGCTTCGTCTGGTGCCTCTAAACTGGATCTCTACAGAAATTCAAAGTGCTTCGGTTGTCACACTATATGACGATCAACCAATGAAATGGAATTCCCAAATCAATGAGAAAATGTTGTAGCCACATAGCTTGAATGGTTATGTTAACTACCCCTCTGTACTCTACCTTGGCTAAAGATAGAGAAATAACAGCCTAATTCTTGCTCGACCAATAGATAGGACCAGAACCAAGACTGAGTGAGTAACCATATGTGGACTTGTGATCAGTGTTATCGCCAACCCAGTCAGAATCAGTGAACCCGATGAGATCCAATGTAGAGTCTATTGCATAATGAATCCCAAAGGTGATGGTGCCCTATATGTATCGAAGGATACTATTTGCAGCCTTCCAATGTAGCTCATGCGACTCTTGCATGAACCTGGAAACTGCACCAACTGAATAGGAGAGGTATGGTCTGGGGTGTTTGAGATACAAAAAGCTCCCCACTAGTTGTTTGTACAGTGTGTTATCAACCAGTGGAGTGTCCCCGCAATCCTCGAGTTTGACTCCTGATAGGAAAGGAGTCGGAGCATACTTTCAGTCTGTCATGTGAAATCTATCAAGGAGATCTCGTGCATACTTAGCCTGAGACAGTTTGGTGCTTGATGCATCCTGACTGATCTCGAGTCCAAGGAAGAAGTGTAGTGGATCCATGTCCGTCATCAAGAACTTGTCATGTAGAATCCTCTTGACTGCAACAATCGCTGAAGTTGAGCAATCGATGATAAACAAATCATTAACATACATAACTAAGAGTAGAAGTGAATTAGTTGTCCTGAGCATGTAGAAATTTGGGTCTGATTTACAACGTACAAAGTTCTGTGACACCAGGTAGGAGTCCATCTTGGCACCATGTKCTCAGAGCCTGCTTGAGGCCATAAAGAGATTTCTTCATTCAACAGACCAAAGAGGAATCCTACATAAATCCCTGGGGATGCAACATATAGATCTCCTTAGAGAGATCACTTTGAAGAAATGCATTYTTCAAGTCCATCCGATGGACTTCCCATCCATTGGTTTCCACAATGGCAAGTGCCAAATGTATGGAATCCATCTTCGCTACTGGAGTGAAGGTCTCATCATAGTCAATTCCATGCACCTGCTGAAATCCTTTGGCAACAAGCATGGCTTTGTATCTGCTATTTTTTCCATCCGCTATGCTCTTAGTCTTGTAGACCCATTTGCACCTGACAAGTTTCCTTCCAAAATAAAGGGGAACCAGATCCAAAGTCTAGTTCTCGAGGAGGGAGTTGTACTCCTTTTGCATGGCGGATTCCCAAAATGGATTTCCAGCAGCCTCGCCATAAGACTGTGGATCTAAAGAATGAACCAAGAAAATATGCCTAGAGGAAAATGGTTCAATGGTAGTGAGTGCAATGGGAGGCTCCTCGAAATCAAATCGAGTCCTCCTAGTATCAGTTGGATCACCAACAAGATCCCCTCCATCCCGGAGAGTAGTCTGGGCCCACTTGGGCCTCTACTCTAGCTTTGCATATGCATCTGGATGCATTGACTCTGCATCTGACTATACTGAATCTATATCTAGATCATCTAAATCCTCTGAATCGGAACTCTCGTCTGAAGAAGTGTTAGCATGTGCATGCTCATCATCTCGGACAGGTGGAAGAATGAAGGTGTTTGCATGCAGCTATTGAGGTACATGCAAGACACTTTCCTTGAATTGGACACTTCTCTCAATGATGAGTCGGTATGAGGAAAGATCAATAAGTTTATATCCATTCGCACCGTCGGGGTATCCAACAAATATACACTCAGTTCTCTGTGGATCAAGTGACTTCCTCTTTTCAGAGGGAATCCAGGCCCATGCACATGAACCAAAAATACGAAAGTGGGTCACTTCCGGTTTGAGGCCGATCCAAGCCTCGTAGGGGTATTATCCTTGAAAGATCTATGGGGAGATTTTTTTTGGATGTAGGTTGCACAATTAAGTGCTTCGTCCCATAGTCTCTGTGGTAGTGACTTTGCATGTAGGATGGAAGATTTCATCTCTTTTAGATATATGTTTCTCCTCTCAGCAACTTTGTTTTGTTGCGGACTATAGGGAAATGTGTGTTGCAAATTAATCCCTACCTCATGACAAATATTTTGGATCTCATGATTGACATACTCTCCCTTGTTATCATTTCGGAGGACTTTGATTTTCTTTCCTGACTATGTCTCAGCCACAACTTTGAAATCTTTGAGGTGTTGAAAGACCTTGGATTTTTTTCCTGAGAAAGTAAATCCATGTGAAATGTGAGAAATCATCAATAAATATGAGAACATACCTCACTTTGTTGATTGATGGATGTGGAAAAGGTCCCATGAGGTCACTATGTATCAGATCTAAAGGAGAGGAATCTCTATGAGTCTTTCCTTTGTCGAATTTCTCTTGAGGGTGTTTTCCAAGAACACATCCCTCACAGATTCCTTTGGAGAAATGGATGTTTGTTAGACCATCAACCGATATTTTCTTGTTGAACTATTGCATATATATGAAATTAAAATGCACAAACCTTTCGTGCCATATCCTACTACTTTCATCAGCATGGGTAAGCAGTAAAGCAGGATCTGGTTCAACAAATTCAGAAAATGTATACAATCTAGATTGATGATTTACCTCACCAGTAGAAACCCTGGAATTGGTTTGCATGTAATAGATGTCCACTGCATTAGGTGTGAATATGAATTTCTTTCGGGTGCTGAAATTCGTCATTTGATACATGGAGAGAAGATTGACAGAAAGTTTGGGAACATGTAGCACATTCTCGAAGCTTTCATTGTGAGTTCAATCCTTCCTTTGTCGGTGACCTCGACTGGAGAGTTGTCCCCCATCAAAATAGGAGTACCTTTGCATGCATCCAATAAAGAATAGACTGCTTTTGTGGCAGCCATGTGATGTGATGCTCGTGAATCTATGATCCAAGCATCGAGAGAGGATTTGATGGAAATCAAGGCATGGCTAGAATTGTCTTTCTCAGGATTTTGATCTTCTGGATTCTTCTTCTTGGCACCTGTTAGCACTCTGTAATTTCTAAGGTTGAGAAAGAAATGGACAGAGATAACTATTTCAACCAGCTTAGGATTGTATTCTTCCCTATACAACCAGAAAGGGCTCTATCACAACTGAAAAATACTCAAAAGATTTGGCAATTAGCTCACAGAGGTTAGATTTTGGTATAAAATGGGTTTTTTTTGGTTTTAAAAAGGCTGGTTGGATAGGCATGAGAGAAAATACCATTTGGAAATGGAGTCAAGTTCTGAATATTAATGATAGTGAGTCAATAACAGATGGGAACTCTATGAAAACAAAGGCAAAGTAGGCACTGTTTTTCAGCAAATAATGTTTAGATGACAACAGAAAAGAGAACAAGACAACCCATCACAGTGAGAGCAATTAAGAATTTTCAATGTAACTTTAGAAGGAAAACATGGAAGATATAGATCACCCTGGAAAGAGCACCGGATACAAATGAATTATGAACCAACAATCCTTTAAACATAATAAGTATTTACTGCATGAATGGAGCATCAAAGATGAATTCCAAACATCTACTTTCAGTTAAATACTGGAAGAAATAAACATTAATGGAAATGTGGATTATAGAGAAAGACATGCTTAGAACATCACTGAGATGAATCTTTGCTTGATGAGAGTACTGGGATCTGTATTAATTCATAAAAAAAACGTTCAGGAAAATGATACAGTCCAAATAGCCATCTCTGACAGCAAGTCCCACCTATCTCCAGCTGTCCGAGATCTGGGTTTGAAAAAGATGTCTCAAACAAGAAAATCCTGAATTCCGAAAAATAGGGCTCAAAGATTCTCTCTATTCTCCCAATATGTAAAAAATATAAGAAATATGGGAGAGGTTATTGTTATTTGTCCCGTGCTGAGAAAAACCTCTTTCGGTTTCTCAAAATTCATCTTGGTTTCCCGGAAATCACCTCGTAAAATGACTGGTAGAAATGGGCAAAAAACAATTTTTTAATTGGGGAGAGTTGTTTTCGGAGAGGGAAAGGTGGTTTTCTGGGGGGGGGGGG
>JASDQU010102585.1:69536-99996 GCA_032191745.1 Picea mariana | reverse complement strand
GACATATGAAGGACGAGAGGTAAGTTTAAATGTTTTTTGTTTTTTGTTTTAATTTTTATTATTTAGTTTTGTTTTATATATATTTTTTATTATTTGTTTTGTTTTATATGTATTTTTGTTATTTGTTTTTGTTTTTGTTTTATTTTAATTATTTTTAATTTTTAACTTTTATAATATTTTGTATTAAACTAATGTTTATTTAATTTTTTAATAATTTTACTTTTTTAATTTTTAATTTTAATTCTTTAATTTTTTTTAATTTATTATTAACATTATTATTATTACACTAACCTAATTACACTTAATCTAATTACTAATTATTAAAAGTATTAACCTAACAAATTAATCTTTATTATTAATTATCCTATGTTATCTAACTTTGTTTATGCAGGGATGAGTGGTGGGTGAGATGTGGCCAACAAGATGAATGGACAGGGGAGTGAGTGGCGTAGAATTTAATGAAGGATTGGGAAAAATGGATGGAGGGGCAAAGTCATCTGAAGTTAAACCAGGCAAGCCAAGAGATTTCGTCATGAGAGCAACAACAGATAGAAACAGAATAATCAGATTTCCTATCATTTATAGGACCCTAACATAGGCTCCAATGGGGGATGACATCTCTTTTAAGAGGTGTCAAGAACCACAGATCTATGAATATGCAGACCAGTGCCTTATCCATTGTGCTAATCCCAAAACTTTATTTTGCAACTTGTACCTGTTCTGATCCTCAAATGAAACCAAATCAAACTGAAATTTGAAATGCACATTAAACTTGAAACTATATTGCAATATGAAACTAAGATTGAAAAAATTGTTGAAAGGAATGCTCAAAGAGATGAGCTTATTTTCACACTGTTATCTACCCTAAGCTATTGAAAATTCTATTGAATCAAATAATACTAAAATTCCAATGAATCCAGTCAAGTAGCTGCTGAAACAAGTGGATTGCTTGAATGTTTTTTATCATAATCAAAAGGACAACTTGACCTTTTGTCCACAAAATTAAAGTTGTAAAGTGTAATGGAAACTGCTGAAAACATGATTGATCATTTAAGATGAAAAAATCCTCCATGTAGTCTGCTACAAGATCAATAAATGCATGATTAATTACTTTGTCTTCCAGACCTTTAATGACCAGTTGATCATGGATGATTTCATCATCAGCTATATCCTCAAGGTTAAACCATGATTCTAACTCTACAGTTTCAATCTTGTACTCAAAAGCATAATCCTCATCAATTTGCAAATCAAAAGGTATTACAATTTCTTCTTGTTTTGGAGGAGAAATATTTTCCAAGAATTGTTTAGGATCTTGGAAATTATATGACTAAATCTGAGAATCCAAAAGTTTAATGTCCTTCTCAAATATTTCAACAACTAACTCAAGAAAAGAAATTTTACTCTTAGGAAAAAATTTTCTTGATTTCAAACAATGAAACAAGGTTGTTGAAAAACTTTCATCAATTGGAAACTCTGCTAAATTATCCATGAATTTCTTTAAAACTTCACAAGATAGAGGATTTTTCACATACCCATTCATCTTGTTTTGCAAGAAATATGATCAACATGTATTGGAGTTGCCATGAATGCTCTAAAATTTGGATTCTTTGACAGTGGATTCACCTTGAAAACTTTAAAGCTCTGGATACTTTGAACATGGAGTCACCAAGTGAATAATTCAACCCTCTTTTGTTTGATCATTGTTCACCATCAGTAATCAGATATGGAACTTGATACACTTTTCTGAGGAAGATCCCTAGTATGGTCGTCAAAATGTTAGCACTCTGTAATTTCTAAGGCTGAGAAAGAAATGGACATAGGTAACTATTTCAACCATCTTTGGATTGTATTTTGACCTATACAACGAGAGAGGGCTCTCTCACAACTGAAAAATACTCAAAAGATTTGGCAATTAGCTCACAGAGGTCAGATTCTGGTATAAAATGGGTTTTGTTTGGTTTTAAAAAGGTTGGTTGGACAGGCATGAGAGAAAATACCATTGGGCAATGGAGTCAAGTTCTGAAGATTAATGATAGTGAGTCAATAAAAGATGGGAACTCTCTAAAAACAAAGGCAAAGTAGGCATTGTTTTTCAGCAAATAATGTTTATATGACAACAGAAAAGAGAATAAGACAACCCATCATGGTGAGAGCAATTAAGAATTCTCAATGTAACTTTAGAAGAAAAATAGAGAAGATATAGATCACCCTGGACAGAGCACCGAATATAGATGAATTCTGAACCAGCAATCCTTTAAACATAATAAGTATTTACTGCATGAATGGAGCATCAAAGATGAATTCCAAACATCTACTTTCAGTTAAATACTGGAAGAAATAAACATTAATGGAAATGTGGATTACAGAGAAAGACATGCTTAGAACATCACCGTCATGAATCTTTACTTGATGAGAGTATTGAGATCTGTATTAATTCATAAAAAAACGTTCAGGAAAATGATACAGTCCAAATATCCATCTCTGGCAACAAGTCCCACCTCTAATACTTCGAAATGAGAAGTATTTATAACTTTAATTACAAATATCCTGTCATAAATGAGCAGGATATATCTAATATAAATGTATCTCTAATCACAAAAATAAAGGAATGTTTCAGATATGTTCGGACTTCTGGCACTATTTTAATGGAAGTTTTTGATTATTGACTGTTATTCTTCAGCTGCTAAGTGCATTCATGCCATTGAAATCTGGAATGAGGTTGAAACTACCTCCACGAATTTTTTTTACTGTCCTCTCATCTTTGCCATCTATCTCTTTTGAATTATTCGCCTCCCGAAATTATGAAAAAATAGGGTCCAAGGAAGTCTTCGATTCTCCCACTCTGAGATAGATGTGTAAACTCTAGGGGAGGTTTTTTATATCATATTATTCTTAGAAAAATCCTCTCTCGGTTTTTTGAAATTCATCTCCAACTGTCTAGGATATGGGTTTAAAAAAGATGTCTCAAACAAGAAAATATTGAATCCCGGAAAATAGGGCTCAAATATGCTCTTGATTATCCAAATATGTAATAGGTATGAGAAATATGGGAGAGGTTATTGTTATTTGTCCCATTCTGAGCAAAACCCTCTTTCGGTTTCTCAAAATTCATCCTGGTTTTCCCGGAAATCGCCTTGGAAAATGATTGGTAGAAATGAAAAAAAATAACGTTTTTTTTTAATTGGGGAGAGTGGTTTTTGAAGAGGGAAAGGTGGTTTTTTGGGGGGGGGTCCGAAATAATAGGGAGGTGACAAGTGGCATTAGTAAAACATCTTTTTAGACCCCTCAATTAAATTTTGGATGACAAGGGTGGGGTCCGAAAATATTATATGTCGTTGATTATTTGTATTGTTTTCGGATGGGATGACATATGAAGGACGTGAGGTAAGTTTAAATGTTTTTGTTTTTTGTTTTAATTTATTATTATTTAGTTTTGTTTTATATATATTTTTTATTATTTGTTTTGTTTTATATGTATTTTTATTATTTTTGTTGTTTTTATTTGCTTTTGTTTTTATTTTTATAATATTTTGTATTAAACTAATGTTTATTTAATTTTTTAATAATTTTTGTTTTTTTAATTTTAATTCTTAAAAAAAAAATTAATTTATTATTAACATTATTATTATTACACTAACCTAATTACACTTAATCCAATTACTAATTATTAACAATATTAACCTAATGAATTAATCTTTATTATTAATTATCCTAAGTTATCTAACTTTGTTTATGCAGGGATGAGTGGTGGGTGAGATGTGGCCAACAAGATGAATGGACAAGGGAGTGGGTGGCATATAAGTGATTGAATGCTTGGGAAAAATGGATGGAGGGGCAATGTCATCTGAAGTTAAACCAGGCAAGCCAAGAGCTTTTTTCATGAGAGCAACAAGAGATAGAAACTGAATAATCAAATTTCCTATAATTTATAGGACCCTAAAAACACCCTCGGGGATGTGATCTCCAAGGTTGTTTTGCTGAAGTATTTGAGTCATCAGATCTATTTGTTTATGCATGCATGCAGATTCTGGATGGAATCCTTTATGGTAGTATGTGCATTTCTCCCATTTTCTTCCCTTTCCACCTTTGGATCTGGAGGCATTGGTGAAGGGTTTTGAGTACCCTTCCTTCTTCGGATTTGCATGAGCTTTCCTTTTGTCTTTATCTTTAGATTTTTGATATTGATGGTTTTCATATTGCACAGTAAGTGCATGCGCCTTTGGGCCTTTGATTTTTCCCATGTTGATGAGCTTGGTTTGCTCTTGTGTCAGGGATTCAATAAATTCCCTAAGAGAAGGCATCTTCCAGGTGCTCCAGAGGCAAATTTGAATGAATGGAATGTGGATACAAACATGAAGAATTTAGGACCAAGTTTGGAGAGAACGGTGAGAACCATTTGTTTATCCTCCTTAGATTTATCAACCCCACAAGCTTTGAGTTGCGACAATAAATCCTTGTATTTTGTAAAGAAATATTGGAGATTGTAGAATCTTTTTGGATCCAATGTGAGAAATTCCACCTCAAGCATGTGACCCCTCATCTCATCTTATTTTCCAAAGAGCCCTTCCATGGTGGTCCAGGGTTCATTGGGATTTTTACAGGAAGATATGTGAAAAAGGAGATTGAGAGAAATGAGACTACAAATTGTTATGAATGCTTCATCCGTTCGATTTATATACTTGGAATTTATATGGCTGATGTTCGTTATGTCTCTATATTCATGGTTAACCTGTATAATTCTCTGCTTCAAAGATGCATGACCATCTTCTCCTTCCATGCAAAGAAGTTGTAAGGTGTAAGAATGAATTCTTTTGGGAATTCCATTTTTCTGTTGTCTTCAATCTTTGGTACCTTCAAAAAATAATTTGGTGTAGCTTTTCTTAGCAGTCCGTTGGCTTTGATACCATGTAAATGTGTTGAACCTTGACATAATAGATCTATCTAGAAAATACCACACACATTTGTAGAGAGAAATTGAGAAAGAAGAAGCAAGAGAGAAAGAATGGAAGAATTTTCATTAACTGTAATGAATAATGAATAATTTACACATGATATACTATGTATAACTTAACCAATGTGCACTGGAGGTGAAGCCAATGCACCATAGTGGTGGTCTAGAGTGATTCAGACACACAACAGTAATTACGGGAGTGAACTGCCACCTAGTCTAGTCTCTCGGGCAGTTACGGAAGTGAACTGCCACCTAGCTGAGTTAACTAGTCTACCAATCTTCAATTAACTGACTAAAATAGAGTGAAGTGAGGAGGATATTAGGGAATCATGGTAATGCACTAGTATAGTGATGATCCCAAGGAAAACGTGCATTAGCTGGTGATGATCCCAATGTTGCATGGTGATCAAATCAATGGGGCATCTAGACTCCACTCAACTACTCAAACTGAAGTGAAAAATGAAGAGAATATTCTCCCTAGAAGAATATTCTTCCTAAAATATAGGAGACTGAATAATGACTAATAAACAAGGAAAAACCTTAGGAAAAAGAAATCTTAGGTGTGTGTGAAGTAACTCCAACAATCAACCCTAATCTAGAAGATAAAAATTATCTATTTGTTTTGCCAAGTGTAAAGAAAAAATAAGCATTGCTAAGATAAGAACAAATTCTCACGAGCTCCATAGTGAAATTGGGCGTTGGTCAATTCCTAAAACACCATGGGATGAAAGTGTGTGTCGCCTTTGTGACACTAAAAAGGTTGAAGATGAAAAACACTTTCTCTTATATTGTCCAGCCTATAACAACCTTCCTAACCTCTTAACTCAACAAAAGTATGATGATCTTGGAAAGCTTCTCTTGATGCTTTTCAAGCACAAAAGAAAAATTCTAAAGAATCGCAAGTAATCACTTACCCTCTTAAGGTCTAATAGACCAATTCGGTCTTAATGTACGCTAATAATCATCATCATCATCATCATCATCATATATATATATATATATATATATATATATATATATATATATATATATATCATGAACAAGTCAAATAAGTGTTATAACATATCTGGTCCAGTCGATGTGATAATCATATCTACAACAATAGTGGAGGCCTAGTCTATAGTAGAAGATGATGGATGGTCAGGAGGAAGTGGAGGATCAGGAGGTGGTTGGTTGACTCTATGAGGAGAAGTAGGAGGTGGTTGGTCGACTCTTTGATGAGAAACAGGCAGTGGAGGAATAGGTGATGCCTGCTCATCTGGGTGAGGTGAAGGAGGAGGAGGAGAAGGACATGGAGAAGGATCATGGCCACCCTCATCAGTTGATGGGGTACTGTATGAACAAGTACTTGAGGAAGAGTGCATATCATTGACAACCTTCCTTGTTTCTAGTATCCTGGTAGCTCTGATGATATGACACATAAGAGGCATCATATCGCACAACCCTCCAAATCTCCAAGAGAATAGGATCTTCCTTGATGTCTCACATCAACACAGGGCAGACTCCCACCTCAACCAAAAGTGCATAGATTCAGTCGCCTAACTCCAACTTGAATCTAGTATCCAGCCTACGACGCATGTTAGGTATCTGCACCCGAGGACCCTGACCTGACACGGCCTCATGAATATCCTCATCCGAATTTGGTGGGGGAGGAGGCACGTCCCCAAGGAATGTGTCAATATCTGCAAAAGATATAGTACACAAAAATAATTAGACAGTTTCATTAAAAAACTTGATAAAACAAGTTAAAGAACGTGTTAGAATTAATTTTATTCTAATTAAGTAATACAAGAAAATGAAACTAGATTAATCTAAACAAAAAACTAATATTACCTCTAGCATCTGGTGTCTCATCCGATGTGAAGAGGATGTTCAGACATCCTCGCAAATCAAACCCTACGTAAGGACACGACACCATCACAAACATGTGATCGACCTTGTTATCCCCTATCCTAGGGATAGCTAACGAGATTATGTCTCGAGGCCCACAGGTCCTAGACATGGAGTACCAAGAGCCAAAATACTTGAGCTTGGCCCCAGAGGGCCCATCTTTTCTTCAGTGCATCCCATCTATCAACAGTCACAACATCCATCCCACTTGCCTAGTCCTGAAGTAGTAGTGGGTCTTTCTCCATGAGGTAATGAGTCTGGGTATTATGGTATGTGTCACTCTGATTTTCGAAGCATTTGAAGGTGTTTCACTAAACTCCCCTGTATTTCATAACGTTTGCTTGGAAATTATGCTCTTTAAATTGTTCATACCTAGGGGGGGGAGGGGGTGACATAATTCCCTAGTAAGATGGTTCCCTTTAGGATGAGTTTCCACTGGGTGGGTCTATGAAAGGTCATCATCCATTCCTTCCATACTTACCATTTTTCATCATTTTCCATCTCATCTTCCCCTACCTTTGTTCAGGCTTTGGGTTTTCCACACTAGTAAGGGTTGTACCTTGCCTTGTGGGAAGAAGGGGATAAAGAACCAGAGGGTAATAGTAGTTGGAAAAAGTTAAAATACAAAATAAAACCTTTCAGATGCTTTGCCCAGGTATTCCCGAGAAAGAAATAAAAGGCTTCTCAATAAGAAAAGGGGACCCGTAAGATAAACTAAAACTTAAAATCTAGTTGGTGGATGGGAGGTCTCATCATGAGCCGGCCTATTAGGTCCATGGGAATGTAGCATTATGACACTACCATCTATCTGGTCACCAAACCAGGGTAGTGTCTCTTGGTGGAATAACCAAGAGAAAGTGGGTCTCATCACGAGCCAACCTTCTAATTTCCGTGAAGTGCTTGTGGGTAACACTGTCACCACTGGTCACCATGCCAGGACAGTGCCCCACAACTATTCTCTTGAAAAGAAAAATAAATAAGACAAAGAATAAAAGGAATTGAATGGGATAGGAAACAATGGAATCCATGACAAGGTGCACCTCGCCCTCTATAGAGGCACCCACAGGCAAGACCTACATTTCCCTGTTATCACTGCACTCTTTTCCCAAACATTGCCCCTACACCATTTCATACACTTACATGAACTAGATTGGTCTTCACCTAGGAAAAACCCCAAACTTGAGGAGGATTAGTCCAATAGGAAATCCTAAGATCCTCTCCAAACCTGACTTGTTAAACTGCCTAACGTCTTTGAGCATTTGTCTAGGTAAAGGGGGGTTTGATGCACATGTTTGGGTAATTTGTATATTGGATGTGATTGACATTGCTATGATCCATATGAATTATGATCCCATGGAGGGAATACTCATTGTTTTTGTAGGACTGTGCCCGGTGGACAGGTACATATGGGGAGATGATTCGCTCAGACCTCCATGGGGCTAAAAGCCCAACAGATGGATGTTGTGACCCCAACCAGGGGCAGAGAGACACCAGAGGATGGCACCAGGAAGGAAGAAGGATGTTTCCCCCGAGACACTCTGCCAGGCCTAGACCCAGGGGGGTATTTCCCTTCCACCATGACATTGGACCTTGAAGGACCCTGATGTTATCATGTTGACCCTTGACGTCATCCAACTAGGGTTTGGCATTTATGAGGACAATTCAGTGCTAGTTGGCACGTGTGGCAGCATTTGAGGCCTCTAGAGGCCTAGCATTTTTCATTTGAGGCCTAGTGTTCCATGCCGGGGTTCTAACGTCACCCTATAAGGGTATGACGTCATCTCTAAAGTGAAATTAGGGTTTTAATTATTGATTTTATGTAAAAACTGGATTTTTTATGTAAATTGTCCATGTCAGCCTTTTATGAACTAAAGGATAATTAAAGGTCATTGATATTGTATAAATAAGAGATAAAACTCTCATATTTTTTCATCATTCACTCATCACACAAGTGGTGGTCTGAAATTCAGCCTTCTTTAAGGTTTATTGGCTGAAATTTAGTGGTGCACACTTCTTGGTGTACTTTGGCAATTTTTATGTGGAGGATGTACAACTAGGGTTTTTGCTTGATTATTCTTGGTGAAGTAAGTGGAAAATATGCATTTCTTATTGTGAATGAATGCTATGGTTAATTTAACTTGTTTCATTTCTAAGATTATGAAATTGCTTGCTTGAAACCCTAGGGGAAAGACATATGTTATTACATTTTTTCTCTATAGTCTTCCATGTGCTAAAATTTCTTGAAAGGAACCTATATTGAAGTAGATACTAGAACCCTACCATTCTATCACTCTATTAACCCTACTTCCTTTCCCATTGCATATTTGATTACAATTTGTTCAAAGAAAAAGAGAAATTTCTAGGGCCTAACCTTTGTTACTTTCTACCAATTATCTCCGAGAATTGGATTTTTGAGGCCTTGGGATACCAACACCTTTCTTATCCTCTCCATCCATTTGAAATAACATTATCATTTATATTTTTCCTCTAAGATTTGTTGCTTCCATTATTGACTCCATTACCCTAGAAAGGCACTAGTCAACCATCTATAAGTGTTGATTGATCAAACAACCACTCAAACTTTCATCCTTGAAACTTTTACTAACATTTGTTAACCCTAAAATAGACTAACTCCTTAGCTAATTTGTTGTAGAAAAACATTGCTACAACCATATATTCATTTGATACATTTCCCTACATAACTTGCACTTAACCCATTCAGAACTCAATTGTGATAATTGCTAGTCAATCTTCTAGGTAAGTTCTAACTTTGTGTGGTGTTTTCTTGCACTTTTGACCATTAGAATTTGTTATTGTTGCGAAATATTGCTGCAGCCATCCAACTGCAGCAAATTCTCTGCAAAAGTGATCTATTTTTCCAACTAGACATTGCCAAACTTGCTTGTGACAAGCTTTTATCATTCATCTAGGTTAAAGCTATTTCTTCTTGTCATTTTCAAGAACTTTTGAGGCATAATCCTTGTGGCTGTTATAAAATATTATTTGTTGTTATAAATTATTGTATTATTGCAAATTCATATCAGTTAGCTTGTTTTTTGAAGGTTCATTGTCTTATGAGGCACTAACAATCATTTTGGTACTTGGAAAGTGCCCCTTTTTGTCTTGTTGTCTTGTTCTGGGCATGTACACAATATTATCTATTTGCTTCATCTCTATAAGACATAAAGAACCATTTGACTTGAGTGATCTGTGAGAGGGGAAGGGTTTTCTTATGGTTACTTTCCTTAGCCTTCTCAAACCCCCATGTCACTGGGGACATCTCCCCTGGGTAGTTTTGACATACTCCTAAATAGAAATGGATCTCCTATTAGGGTGACATCGATAGGTTATTCCCAGTTACACCAATTCTATACCCACTTGCCTTGGGATTTTGGGAAAGTACAAATTGCGCGATAGCATTTTGGCATCGTTGACGGGGGATCACTGAGTCAATATTCCTCAAGACAACACTTTTTCGGGAAGCCTTTTTCTTAAAAATATTATCTGGAAACTCCACTGAGGGTGATCCCCTCATCCCTTTGATAGTTTCAATAAAATTATCTAGTGACTCCACAAAGCTCAGGGACGTACACCAATCCTCCCAAGTCCTTTAGAAGAAAACCTCCCCGAAACTCTCTTATAGCGAAATCATTGTTTGGAGGCAATATTACTTTAAACACAATGTCTAGCGTAGGGAATTAGACTGTTAATCCAAACCAAGCTAATAACCAGAAACAATGGTCATCCAATATTTTCAAACCGTTAGACATGACAAACATCCTCAGATACCCTAGGAAAATTCCCTCTAGGTATGAGAAATGGTTACCTAAATTCACTGGTAATGATGTAGTCAGTGTTGAGGATCATATGAGCAACTTATGGGCCTTCTTTCAGCTTCATCCCATCAGTGATGATGTTGAATATCTAGCTATGAAATTGTTCTCTGATATCCTCCATGATGGCACTAAATGATGGTACAATGGTCTCCTGATACTAGTATTAAAACCATGGATAAGTTGGAGGAAGTATTCCTCAAACGATGGAGTGTCAAGGAAGACCCAAACATGTTTTTAATAAGAATAAATAACATCACAAAACAAGAGAATGAAATTGTTAGGGAATTTCAAGACAAATTTGAAAGCTTAGTGCAAAAGATCCCAGTGATCCATCATCCTTTGGGCAATTTTCTTCTCTTTATTTACACCAAATCCTTTACAGGACATATGAGATTTATCCTCAGATATAAATCCCCTAAAACAATCCACGAGGCCTAAGAGGTGGCTACAAGAATCAAGGACAATCTGTCATCATCCAAAGTTGAACCTTTCTCTGCCCCAAGAGTCAAAATAGATGTTAAACCTAAGATAGTCTATAATGTTGAACCTACCTTAGATATTAGTGCTAGCTTAGAAAATATACAATTGATTGTAGATGGCATGGTAAAAACCCAAGAATTAATGATGAATAGGGTTGTCAACTTGGAAAAAGCTCAAAATCAAGCTCCTAGGGCTCCTTACAGAGGGAAATTCTAGAAAGGATTCCAAGTTTTCAGACCAAAAAATGATCAAGAAGTTCATAATACTTTATCCCTTGCAAACAAGATAGATGAAAACCCTTGGTGCTTACAGTGTAGAGACTCACATTGGGAGAATCAATGTGCCTTGAACAATGGTGAACACAACCAAGTGAATATTATCAATCATACCATTGAGAGTCCTCAATATTTCCTTAATGTCACACTTGAAGAACATCAAGAAGGCATAAAGGAAGTAACCAGGAAGGCTAGGATGGAGGTGATAAATAATCTTGATCAAGAGTCAAGATAAAATTTAAAGAAACAAGAATTCCAAGTGTATACTAGACAAAAACGAATGAACCAACCTCTCTCTACTGGACCTATAACTTCACAACCAAGACCTCCACCTATGAACATACTTCTTCCTAAAAATCCTCCCAAAATCAACAAGGTGAATTTGAATTTTGACTTTGAAGGTGCATTGGAAAAAATGCACGTAACCATTCCACTAAGGGAAGTCATCAAGGTCCCATATGTAAAAGAAAGGTTCAATTATTTTTTCAAAGTGTCATATGAGCCAATGGACCCTCCTATCATGTTACAAGCAGACCATTTTAGGGTTCAGTATGATGGACACCCACCTTTCTTCATGACATTATTGGTTGATAAAAAATTTCTTAAGAATTGTATGCTTGATTCAGGAGCAGGTGCTAACATGATGTCTTTGAAGGTCATGGAGAAACTAGGCCTAAAGGCCACACA
This sequence comes from Picea mariana, assembly GCA_032191745.1. Taxonomy (NCBI): domain Eukaryota; kingdom Viridiplantae; phylum Streptophyta; class Pinopsida; order Pinales; family Pinaceae; genus Picea; species Picea mariana. The sequence continues at coordinate 87,877 of JASDQU010102585.1, read as the reverse complement.
ACCTTATAGGAATGTGTGTGGTTTTGAATTCAGGGCCATACCCACTCACGGGGTAGTTGAAAATGTTGAAGTATGCCTTGGTAAATATCCTAAGAGAGTGATCCACATGGATATTGTGGTCGTGGATGTCCCAGATGTATGGGGAATTCTTTTGTCCAGGAAGTTTGTTGCAATGTTGGGAGGTACTTTATAAATGGATCTAACTTACATCAATGTGCCTATGAATGATGGGACAATAAGTAGCCTCTCAAATGTGCCAATGGCCAAGGTCCATGTGTAATAAATTGACAATGATGTTGAAACTAGCGAAACACATGAGCCAGTCAAGGAAAAACTTCCTCTGTTTTCTCCAGATGATTTTCCTTTCACTTCAGAGGAAGATTTTGATAAAATACAATGGCAAAAGAAGGAAGAATATAAACAACTCCTAGACAAATACAAGGACAGAGAAGTTGTGACTATCAAGCTATTAAATAAAGGGGATGATGATATGTTGATCAGACCAACTCAAAAGGAAGTATTCACGGCTGAATCTCACCCTCCTCCCTCAAAACAATATACTAGAGTTGTACAAGAAACATCCAAGTTCAAAGCAAAGGATTATCAAGAGGGAGATACCGTCTATATGTGGGATACAAAAAAGGGAGAGCCTACTAATGTTAAGGGGAATCCACAATTTTGGCTTGGACCTTTTAGAGTCGGAATGAATTCAGTCAATGATGCCTACTATCTATCCACGTTAGAAGGAAGAAGACGTCCATTACTAGTTAGTGGACACCTCCTCAAACCCCATCATGGGTCAAAGACTTCACTTCACAGATACAGGTCATGCCAGAGATGTTGAGGTTCTCATGTGCTCTACGGTGATCACATGTCCCTGAGTTGGAGCTAGATGTTATCCCCTATCCTAGGGATTATTAAGGCGATTATGTTTCGAGGCCCACAAGTCCTAGACATGGAGTACCGAGAACCAGAAGACTTGAGCTTGGCCCCGGAGGGCCCATATTTTCTTCAGTGAATCCCATCTATCAACATTCACAACACCCATCCCACCTGCCTGGTCCTGAAGTAGAAGTGGGTCTTTCTACATGAGGTAATGAGTCCAGGTATCATGGTATGTGTCACTCTGATTTTCGAATCATTTGAACGTGTTTCACTAAACTTCCCTTTATTTCATAACGTTTGCTTGGAAATTATTCTCTTTAACTTGTTCATACTTGGGGGGTGATAGAATTACCTAGTAATATGGTTCCCTTTAGGATGATTTTCCACTGGGTGGGTCTATGAAATGTCATCGTCCATTCCTTCCATACTTACCATTTTTCATCATTGTCCCTCTCATCTTCCCCTACCTTTGTTCGAGCTTTGGGTTTGCCACACTAGTAAGGGTTGTACCTTGCCTTGTGGAAAGAAGGGGATAAAGGCATAGAGGGTAAAATTAGTTGGCAAAAGTTAAAATCCAAAATAAAACATTTCAGATGCTTTGCCCAGGGATTCTTGAGAAAGAAATAAAATGATTCTTAGTAAGAAAAGGGGACCTGTAAGATAAAATAAAACTCAAAGTCTAGTTGGTGGATGGGAGGTCTCATCATGATTTGGCCTATTAGGTCCATGGGCATGTAGTTGTATGACACTACCATCTATCTGGTCACCAAAATAGGGTAGTGGCTCTTGGTGGCATAACCAAGAGAAAGGGGGTCTCATCACGAGCCAACCTTCTCATTTATGTGAAGTGCTTGTGGGTAACGTTGTCACCACTGGTCACCACGCTAGGACAATGTCCCCCAACTATTATCTTGAAAATAAAAAACAATAAGACAAAGAATAAAAGGCATTGAATGGGCAAGGAAACAATGGCATCCATGACAAGTTGCAGCTAGCCCTCTACAAAGGCACCCACGGGAAAGAGCTACATTTCCATGTTATCACTGCACCCTTTACCCAAACATTCCATACACTTACATGACCTAGATTGTTATTCACCTAGGAAACACCCAAAACTTGAGGAGGATTAGCCCAATAGGACACCTTGTTGAGCACTCAACACACCCGAAAAGCATTGTGAAATTTTTTTCTTTTGGGTACCACTTTATTTTTTTTTCCTTCTTTCTGAATTGAGTCTATTATGTAGGGATAATTAAGATTATTGTTTTTATGTTTTATCATTGATCAAATTCGGATTGGTTTGGACTTGTTGAATATATTAACTTCTTTCTAAAGAAAACTTGGCATTTTATCTAAGTATACACAACTAGAATTTTAAGCCATGCACCCATTATCGACATCGACATGATATGTGCAGTAAAATCGACCATACTACAACGAAACGCATCGATCGTCGGTCGCCGATGTATCATCAACATCGGGATAATGAAAAAGGAAAATGCTAACAATCGACACACTTAACGAACCTCTGATCTCCGATCGCCGATACATTCGGGGTCAGTGATACCCAAAGGAAACCTTAAACTGCAGAAAATCTTTACATCGACACAACGTTGAGTTCCGATTGTCGATCGGTAATATATTATTAGGATCGACGAACTCGGAGGGATGAAATCACGAAGAAATAAACATAGAAACTCGTCAATCGTCTATCCTCGACATGTCGTCGGCATTGGCAAGATAGGTCGAGGTTCCTAGAGCCATGTCTAAAGGAAATCCCCAATTCCAAAGAAACTTTTAACGAAGGAATCAAAATCAAGCGTCATGTGTCATGATCACCCTTCCAGGTCATCTTTTCCACGTCAACAATGTACGATAGTCAGGGTCGGTATCAAAGATTTTGCTAAAAGAGGTATCAACGAACATTGTTTAAGAAAATCGTTGACGACGATCCACTTGTTTAAACCGTCGGACTGATAGGACATCGACGACAGGATGGGACATATACAATGAAAAATAAGATCAGATTTTGTTATTTAATAGGCCAATCAATGCGTTTATTAACACACGCTACTAACCCATGCGCCAACCAAATAGTGGGAGTTTGAAACCGTCGATGAACTACATATCACCCCGCTCTTGCATCTCTAGCCTGCGATCGCATTTAATCCCGAGCATGATTCAGATCTGGGTGATGGATTGTGCAGACCACATTTACACCTTGAATTCAATAACTGATGCGACAAGGTAAGTATGTTGCATGTTTAAATTATAAAGACAAATTCTAAACACAACATTCAACACCCAAGTCTTTCATTGTCGTATCAGTCAAAGGAGTGAGAAAGAATTCATGAGCTCACTGCCGATTTTCAAAATTCTAAACCAGGTTAATCTTGTGCGAAGGAGAGGTACGAACCATATGTATCATTTCAACAGTCACAAGTGTTTATTTTTTATTATCATTTATGCAAGTCAATATCTCATTGTGTTCTTTGTGTAGGAAAATGTCTCCAAGGAAGCCAACGACCAGGCGCTCGCTGAGGGCACCAAAACTGAAAGAAGCGGAGATCAGTGAAGGATCATTGCCTGACACTGCTAGACAAATCTATTTTACCACTAAAGTGGATCCAGTCGTCCGAACGTCCACTAAAAAGGCATTTTCCCAGCCTCTTGCATTCGGCGACACAGAGACGAATACTGGATCGAAAGTGGTGCTCCCTCAGTGGGGAGACTTGTTTAACATAATCAACCAGGAAGATTACCCAGAATTTGTGCCACACAGTGACCCGGATGTATGAATGCTCGATGACCAAGTGTTATAGCAAGATTTTCCTCACCCCATGCAATCTTGCACATAAGGCCTTTTTCCATTTCCATATGCAGATTTGTAATCCCTTTTTGCAAATCCAAGAGCTAAAATACAATTTTTCCACATATATGCACCTTGCCTACTATACATCATGCATATTCACAGGTTGCACCACTCCAGCCCGCGTACATCGGGAAATGTGCCCAAAAATGAAAAATGGTGTCAGGTTTCCATGTCACATCATGAGATCAATGATCCTTGGCCTTCCATATACTGGAAACATTTCGACTCGGCCCTTCAGTTCCACTTGAAGGCTATAAATGGGCCAATTTCGAGCTATGGAAAAGATGAGAAATAATTCAACTTTCAGAGCAAAGTTACTCTGGAGGAATTATTCACTTCACATTAAGTCTGCATCCCTTTATCCTTTAAGTCTGAACACAGTGTTCAACCCCCAAGCTCTTCCCTTACTGATTGAGAACTTCATTGTCTCTCTTATATGAGCTTGCCTTTGGTGGAGGCCCAGCTATAAGGAACTTAGTTTCTCGGTTTTGAACTGTGCCGACACATAAGTCTGTAACTTATTCACTTCTTTTGATTATATGTTAATAGAAATACTTTTTTCTCGTCCAATTAATATCTTGCAAATATTTGAATTATTATTCCATGGGCGTATTTGTTATGAATGTTGATGGATTATGATATTGAATGTGCTAACATCATATATTATCACCATATGCTTGCGTTTCTTGGTTGTTGAGGACTAGTTGCAGGTATATTTCTTTGGGTCAAGTGCTCAACGGTGGACTTCATCGAACATCTAGACGAGGTAGGCCTTTTATATTGTCTTGCTAGAATATTTGTTTATATAGAATACTTGAGAATAGAGTTTATTTCTGCAGTCATTTCCATCTGTTGTGGTTTACCCTAGCCATAGAGAGATTTTCCTCATAACAAAATTGGCGACCATACTAGGGATTGAATCTTATTTTTAGGTTTGGAGTGTTTTTCTCCTTAGATTTCTCTCGTTCATATTGAGTTTCTTGTCGTATGATTGCTTGACAAACTTTGTTCACTTTGGGTCTGAGTCTTTCAGCCTTCTCCTTAACCTAGTTGTGTTTTTGACACATATACTTAGGTTTTTGCTTGAAAGTCGCATATATATATGTGTGTTCTCCTTCTACAAGTTGTGTACATACACGCTTTCCCCTTGAACAGTCACGTACATCAACCTTTGTTTCTTGTTTGCTGGGTTTGGTGGTTGTTGGGTAGGTTTTGATGATTGCTGAGTCTTCTTGGGTCTCTGTAGTCACTGTTAAGTGTTTGTGAAATGACAAGAAACCTGTCTTTGGTTGAATTTTTGGGCGGTGGCTTTCTCATCATCTTTTCATTTTGATTGTCCTTGCACCTTGGGATGGGTGTTTTGGCTTCTTGATATCCTACTTGAGTTGTCTCTGTCTATACATAGTAGAGTATTCATATATAAAGCTGTTATTCAGTCCTTGCATTTTCATTTTTTCTTATATTGAAAATACAAAAATATTAGGCATTTTACATTGATTGGCATTTTGATCTCTTGAGTCTTTATCATTTATCTTAGTGCATGTAAATAAATATTGCATTTTTATTTAGAATTGCATAATTGAATTGAAATTTGCATTTTTTAAGAAGCATATCATTTATTGAAAATTGAAGTTAGGACTTTGCATTGTTTTCATTTTCATTTACTTTACTTGTTGAGTCATAACATCACTAGTTTCACGACCGCACCTTTTGAGTAAGCAAGGCCATTAAAATTAGCGCTATAATTTCAAATTGATTAGTGACGATTTTATTTTCTAGGGTGCACAAACTAGCTTAGGTTTAGTGCCTTGGAATAAGATTTTGTGAGTAAACTTCTCGAAGGCTATTAAATCAACATATGTGTATGACTAAGGGAGTGGAGAAATCCATTGTATAATCGGTAATATCAGGAGGCTCCACTTACACCGGAGTTAAGCACGAGGTTGCGTGAGGTCAGTTGAAGAGATATCCCCCTGATACCTTCTTAGCATCAGATATATTTACGGGGATCTATTCATATATGGAGATCTTGCTAGTGCCCTTACCTCTATGAAAGGCGGTGCTTTCAAGGTTTAAAGATTTGCTACCCCGCCTATAGGTGGATTGGACTTACGATTGTTCACATGTGCATCAGTTATACCATGGTTTCTTAGTTTCTTGACTTAGGTGCCACATAGGTTACTTGCAGGGGTTATTCTGCAAGTACCCTGGGTCAAATAAGGGTTGGAAAACACATAGCCTTTATGTAGGATTACCTCTCCGGGGGGCTCTGACTGACTGGTTGTTAAGCCCACGAGGGCCCTTATAACTGATTATGATACCTCTGATCTTTAGCAGGGAGTCGCATGCCCCTCTTGGGCGAGGCATACCTACTTTAGGGAGGGAGGACCCTTTCAATCACTTTATCATGTTTGTGTGCATATTGGTTGTTTGATTATTTTTGGTGTGCTATTTGATTATTGGTTGGCCTTAGGATTTGTTTTTATATCTTGAGTCTTAAATCATCGTGGAGTCGGACCAACTTCCCCACCAGTCTCACTGCTTGTTACAGTTACCACCGGATTTTGAGTATTTGCATTCTAAAAGGTGTAGAGTTATTAAACATGGTACACACACCTCCACTTATCAGACTTGTGATTCTACAAGGATGAGTATTGAACCGAGTCATCAAAATACTGGGAGCCCCTCGACTCCCACACCAAATATAGTTAATGACAACCCTTCAACTCTTGCAACCACAATGGTTGTAGTGCAGGAGGCACCTATAATCAATGTTGCCCGTCCTATAGTGAATACTCAACCTATTTCCATGAATCCATTTGGGTCTCTTGGTCACTCACCAAGCTATAATGTTCAGTCCATCCCGATGGCCTCTAGTCCTTTTCCCTATGGTATGTCGAATTTTACCTCACAGTTTTCAAACTCCATCCCAACTTCTTGCCCTAATGCTAGCATTGGACTTGGGGGCACAACTCCTCCTTATACTCCATTCTCATTTGGTGGCTCTTAGATCCCTCAAACAAATCCTACAATGGGAGGCATTCCTTATTTTAACCTCGGGTCTAACCCTGTTACTTCTGGGTGGAGTAACCAACTTGGCGGACAAGCTTCTGCTCAAGTTTCATCCTTTACCCTCACCTCCTCAGTGTCGATTCCAATCAACACATTTGGCATGACGAATCCACCTTTATCCTCCGTATTCACACCCAGAGGAGGTCAGTTTCACACCTTGGGAAACCTCCAACCTGGAGCCACTCCAGCTAGGGGCATTTTTTATAAACCCCATCAAAACATTCCTACTGGAATGGTTCCCAAAAAACCTCTTATGAATCATCCTGGAGGAGGGTCTTACAATCCTAGACAAGGCCATGGTTCTTACCAAAACCCTGGATGGGTTGCGATTCCCCAAACACAATATTTCCAGGGAGCTTAGGGCCAGGTTACGCAACCTCGTCTCCCTTTTCTGGCCATGCTCAACCTACCAGACTTGTCTAAGTTGATGAAAGACCCTATGTGTCATTATCCTACATGCCCCCCCGTTCCCACCAAGCTTCCTTCAGACATTCCAAAATTCGAAGGCAAGAATGGCGAGGACCCTGGTGATCATGTCACCACCTTTCACCTATGGTGCTCTTCGAATTCCCTTAACGTTGATTCCATTCGGTTAAGATTATTTCAACGCACCCTCATATGGGTTTCCATGAAATGGTATATCGAGTTACCTGGGGGGGCTTACAAGACCTTTAGTCACATGGTGCTAGTCTTCCTTAACCACTTCCAATTGTCGATTTGTTACGATGCTGGATTAGAACTTTTGTCGACCTTATGCCAGGACAAAGCCAATCATATCTCGTATCACATACACGAGTGGCATAGATGGAAGAGGTTGATCAAGACCTAAATACCCCTATATTTCTTGTTAGAATCATTCCTTAATTCCTTACAACCTCCTATTTCGAAGGATGTTACTACATCCGAGGTTACATCTGAAGAAGAAGGAATCTTGAAATCCCAACAGTTAGATCTTATATATGCTCAGTTTGGGATGTTATACAAGATTCTTCCTAACACACCAAGGTCAAACTATGACCCTAGACAAAAGCCTGGACCTCATGCCGATGGCATTGTAGGCTCTGCCAATGTGAAATCCGCAGACTCGATGACAAGCCATTTGAAAGAGTTGTCTCCAAACCAGTCTGCAAGAGGGCCAGATTCGTCTGTGTCTTCCAATTCCACTCAGTCAACGTATGTAAATTCTATGCAATCGTCGACCGGATTAAATGGTAACCAACAACCAGGTGAGAATAAGAAGAAAAGACGTAATAATAATTGTAAGGGTGGGAAGAATAATAATAAACCTAAGGATAATGGTAATGATGAGAGGATGAATAATAATTCTAGTGAGGGAAAGAAAGAAAGGCATAAGGTGAAATTTCCCTGTAAGCTTCGTACAGACGATCATCTTACTCATTTATGCCCCAAAATTGTGGAATTTGTGAGGCTCTTATCTCTACCGCCCGTCGTGCTGATGAATCCTTTTCCACATAACCAACACATGGACTTGAGCTCCTCAAATGTCGAAAATGTGGCCGATGCGAGTCAAAATCCACCGACACAAGACAATGACCGTTTGTGTATCAATATGGTCAATTCTCAAGTTAATGTAGCCACCTAGTCTCGCAATTACAGTTCTTCACAAACTCTACCTAGTATAGAATCTCCTCCTCCTCCGGAGACGCCTTTGCAGATCGAAAAACTAGATCCACTGCCTCGTATTCCAAAAGGAGTACTCAAGCACTCTACCCACAATACAAATGCTAGAGCCACCCATAATTACTCTATTGTTGAGGACCTAACTCAAACCCCTTGTGTGATGTCATCCCTAGAGGTACTCCAGACGTGTCCTTCACAAAGGAATGCCTTTCTATCTGCGTTAGGATCTCTAGAACCTAGTGGTTTGGAATTTATCAAGTTTGACATCACAAATGTGAAGCCTCACTTGCCTTACCATGTGGCATTCCAAATCCACATGGGTTACTTGAAGTATACCATCAAGCATGCGATTGTTAATGAAGGCGCTGCAACGTGTGTTATGTCCCTGATCTGTTGGAAATCTCTTAGCTCTCTGACTCTCTCTCAGTCTCCAACGATGTTGACTGCTTTTGATGGTCATTCCTTCTACCCTCATGGTATTCTTCATGCCTTTCTGGTCCAGTTAGGTGGGAAGACGATAGAGGTAGATGTGGAGGTGGTTGATGCACACCTCGATTATAACTTGCTACTAGGACGCAATTGGACTTATGTTATGGTTGTTGTCGTATCGTTCATCTTCCACACTATTTGTTTTCCTCATGAAGGGAAGATCATGGCGGTTGACTAGTTATCCTTTGCGTATGCTATCCCCAGTGCATCAGTTGGACCATCGATCCCCATGGTCGACAATTCTCATCCAACAACTGATAATATCGATGTCGAAATGTATTCATCCCTTATGGGTACCTTCGACTTCATGGCACCGATTCACCATGTTTAAGGCATGTCTAGTAGGCCTTTTTCGACAGAGAGGTTCATTCCTTTCCGCACTTCCTATTTTAACAATCCTTGGACCCTACCTTCCTCGATTGCGTCTTGTGAAGGTCAGTCGCATGTTGGAATGTCCATGACACTATCGACAGCGGAGATAGCGTATCAAGTTGTTCTTGACTCTTCCACCGATCCCGATCATATTACCTCGCCGAAGAATGAGGAGGATTCTGTTCTTAAGCCCGTGTAGGCCACTTTGTCGTCTTGTTCACATGACTGCCTCGATGAGATTTTTCCCTTGGACGAAGCTACCATCGAAGCCATGAATGGTTTTGACAAACCTTGGGATGATATGCATCATCGATCTTATTTTCTCCCAGATCTTGCTAGAATCGAACAAGATGACTTTCGATCTACTTTGAGCGAGATAGTCGGTCACATCGTAGTTCCACTTGATACACACATAATTTATGCCGAAGGAAATATGAAGAGTATCTCTTCGACCGTCACGATCGATGTCTCTCGTACCCCTGGCAAGATTGAAAGTGTACACATCGATGCTGATTGATCTCCATAAGAAATCCTGATCTACATGGAGCTCTTTAAGGAATTTCGAGATGTATTTGCTTGGTCATATGAAGAGATTCCAGGAAACAACCCTCGAATTGTCAAGCATGATATTAAAACTTATCTGGATGTTAAGCATGTTCGACAACGTCTTAGAGATGTCAATCTCCGGAAGGCCCCTGCTATTAAGGTAGAGGTAGAGAAACTGCTTAATTCTGGATTTATCTACCCGGTTCCTTAATTGAATGGGTATCCAATCCCGTTCTTGTGAATAAGAATCAAGGAACCATATGTGTATGCATGGAATTTAGTGACTTGAACAAATATTGTCCTAAAGACAACTTCCCGACACCTTTCATCGATCATATGAAGAGATTATTAGATGGATTATTTATTGATTGGATTCACTTATCATGGTGTTATGACTTGAGATCCTTGGAGGGTGTGCTCATTTTTCTTTGCAGGACCTAGTTGGTGGAAAGTTTTGGGAGAACAAGCCTATCTTGGGCTTCCATGGGGCTTGAAGCCCACAGGTGGATGATAAGGGCCCGCATGCCATATGAGAGAGATCAAACTTGGAAGGCCTTAAAGATGACTTGGACAACATAACCTAGTCCCCACATGCTAGATGTTTTTCCTAGGAGAGGCAAAACGTCCCTTCTAGAGGCATGATGTCACCTAGGGGGTTTAACCTTTGGTGGCGTGGTTGACGCATTGGCACTTGGACATTTTGAGGAGAATTGGGATTTGACCATGAAGTAAGTAACTTGGATACTTGACTTGTGGCTTTGGCAAGCCTAGACACCCTCCTCCTACACCAACGACTTGCTCATAATGCCAAAAAGTCCCGTAAAGGAGTGACGTCCCTCTAAAATTAAGTTTTTCTTATGTGCAAAAGAGAATTTTAAATGAATTACTTTGTAAAGGGGGAAATATTAGGGTTGTTGATCCATAATCTTTTGTTTTTCCCCTTAATTTGTGGACAAGTCAACTTGGTGACATTTGTATAAATAAGAGATCATAAGATCTCATTTTGCCATAAATCTCCCTCATTGTGAGAGGACTTGGTCTAAAATTTTCACTATACTTGGATATTTTATCTCTTGTGCCCTTGTTTATGGCTATTTTTATGAATGGTTGATGGAGGATGTCTAGCACTAGCTTTGGATGATGCTTTCTAGCTCTTATGGTGGATTATCTTGGCATTTTTCTTGATCTTGGTATGGTCTTTTACTATTATGCTATCATTTTTTCAAGTCAAGTATTGTTATGCTAGGAGATAGGTGCGAATTATAAGGTCATACACCCCCACCATATACTTCATCATTTTATGCTTCATCTCATTGATTTCACTAGGTTTTGCTAAGAGAAGTATAAGGGCATACACCCTCTTAGCTTAAACCTTAGCTAGAGAAACTTGCCTTGGGAAGTTAAAGGGATTACACCCCCAAGGAGGTAGCTTCTCTAGCTCTTTTTTATTTTTCTCCATTAACCCAATAGTAAAGGCATTAGTCATACTTTTTTGCATTGGAGATATAAAATCATTGCCTTGGGGAAACATAATTTTTTATCTTTTGAAAGTTTTCTTGCTTGAAGTTGATTTGCCTCATTGAGAGGAATCTTCCTCCACTAGGGCATCCCCTGTCTCCCAATACTCTTATTTCTGTTACAAACTTTAACCTACAACCATTAGGGCTGCATAACCTTAGCTACTAACACTCTCATAACTCCTAAACTAACCCTAGACTAGCTCTCTAATTTTGCTCATTTACTCTACTAACTAGGGCACATATTTTGGGCTAGTTCTTGGAAATTTTGTGTGGTTGATTTTTCTGCTGCATGACATTGAAAGCTACAGCCATAAGGCTGCAATTTTCTGCAGAAAATACATGTTTACAACATCCATCTTCTCTTGCTTCTTAAGTGCCATTTTTCAGCCTATATTCATTGCTAAGCTTAATGTTGATTTAATTAACTAGTTTAGATCTTTGTATGTTGTTTTATATGTTTCATTTGCTGATAAAAATTGTCATATACTGATTCAAATCAGGAACAAAAAGCTTAACTTTCTGATCCAAGTAACATATATCATTGAAAAGTGTCTTTTCTTGTGTCTTGGGAAGGTACAATCATCCAGAGAAGTACTATACCTTTAGGGAAACAATTACTTGACTTACAAGACATCTCTTCCCACCTTTCATCCCATTTAGACTTGAATTCTAGGGGCTTCACTTCTTCTTATCTCCATCTCCATCTCAATCCCCCTAGGGTCACCGGGATCGACTCTCTAGAGTGACCTAGTCACCCTTGAAGTTTGGGACCTACATCGAGGTGACATTGGTTGTAGGATTCCCAAGTCATAGCACTTGAATTTTGGTTGGGTCTGGATTTTCCCAACCTACAACTTGCACTATAACATTTTGGCACCATTGTCGAGGAAGATTTTGAATCTTCTTTGTACCCTAATGACACTTTGGTAAGCTATCCCAAATTCTTTCCCTTATATTACCTGATGACTCCATCCGAGGGACGTTCCCTTTCCACCTTTCTTGATGAGTTCATTTTGAAACTCATCTGGCAACTCCACCTTCCTAGAACCCACTTTTCCCTTATCTTTTTCCATCCTTTGGTGAGCCTTGAGCTCATATGGCGACTCCATTGAGGTATTACCCTAAGTAATGGAACCATGGCCTCACGGGACTTACCATGGGAATTCCATAAGGTTTATCCCTCCTTTGATGTTCAAGATATTTTGGGATATCCAAACCATTGCCCGATGAAATGGAGGGAAAATTGCCCCAAGTTTGATGGTGATCCAGCTCTAGCAGTCACCCATGTCATGAATTGTATGAAGTATTCTTTGAGCTTAAATGTGTTGCATGAAGATGCATTGATGAAAATTTATGTGTCTTTACTGGAATCAAGTCAAAGGGATTGGCTTGCACACTCATGTGATCCAAAAAGTATCCCTTCTTCTACAAAACTCATTGAAGAATTTCTTAGGAAATATCGGCCAACCACTCAAAGTTTGAAATATGATTTCCAAGAGATCAGACACACTCTTTGTCGAGAATGTTTTCCGATCAATGATGAGACAATAGATGAAGAAAATATTGAAGAAGATCCGGGTGAGACATATGATGAAGATGAAGTATCTTCTCTTCCACTTGATGAGGACATATAGACCTCTGCTCCTCCTGCACATCAAGAAGAGAACATGATGAGTTAGAATCCTTTTGATAACTTTTATGATGATTTGTTCCATGACTATGGAAATGAAGAAAACAACCAAAAGGATCTCGATGAAGTTTCTCTTGTAGAAGGCTTGAACAAGACTTTTTTATCTGCTTTCCCTTTTGAAGAAAATGAAGTTAGCCAGTCTTGTGAGGAAGTGATCAGCTCCTATGGTGCATATGAATTCATGGAACAAACCTCAGATATAGTTGACAAACACATTGATGATTTCATATAGGTTGGGAGACGTAAATGGAGTGTGAGTTGTTTCAGTATTGATAGAGATATCATTTATGACATTGAGGGTGGGTCTCAGGGAGAGGGGGTTGAGTTTTCATCATCAGAGGAGTGGTCCTCATACATATATGATTCAAATGCTTGGAATCCTGGTGATGATATGGTTACAAATTTGTTCTACCCCTTTGAGGATGACTTGTCACAACATACTCAGAGTGATCCTCAATCTTCCTTTGGTACATACTCTTTTGAGGATGCAGATTTGTTTTATGAGGACTCCAACCATTGTGCTCATATTTTGAGGAATACTAGGACATGGCCACCTCAAAGCAGTAAGAGATTCATTCTTCAAAGCAGAATTATTTTCATCTTGGATATTTCCATGGAGATTAACAGGGGAAAAGACGATGTTTTTCTACACTTGAGACTGTTCCTTACCTTTTACCCTCTTCTCCAAGAGACCATGTAGTATTATTTTGATCTCTCATCTCCTCTCAGCCCTCGATAAGTAGTGATTCATTATGTGTCGATGAAGATGAGCCTTATTCTACATATAGTAGCTCCTTTGAGAGATGGATTTATCAGTTTTGCGTCTATACTTTAGGCGGGATGATCGGGATGATGGTTTCTCTTTCCAACATGATTTCCTCTCTCCGACCCATTTTCATGAGTTTTATTTCATGATCGATTATATGTGTGTTTATACTCATGATTATTATGAGATTGACTTATCTTTGTTGTATTATATGATTAAGCACATGGGAGGTACTTTGATGAGATGATCAAATGGTTGCATTGGTTGTATGACTTCACCTGACATCATCCAACACATGATCTTCAGGGCCCCAAGGCCCCAGGTAAGTAGGTAAGTCATTTTTTTCCCTGCATTTGCATCTTGATTGCTCATATTAGTTTAGATGCATTTCATTTTCATTTTTCTCTACTTTCATATTGATTTCATGCTTAGCTTATAAATTTTCGAAAAAATATCAAAATTTAATTTTTCTAGCTTAGTTGGTTTTGATTATCATCATATAAGAACAAGGATTACTAGGCCATCATACACTTGACAGTTTGATGTTTCCTTGCAGGCATAGGTCTACCAGGAGATGTTACGGTTCTCATGCACTCTACAATGAGCACATGTCCCCAAGTAGGAGACTGATGTTATCCCTATTTTGTGGATAACTAAAGAGATCATGTATCAAGGCCCTCAAGTTGAAGATATGGAGTGTCGAGAGACTACATAACCAAAAATACCGTTTTGCAGAGATGGAAAACCCACTCACCCCCATAGATGGTCATAGTTTTGCAAATGGAATCCACCAAACCAGTTGGCTTCCAGAAGGCAGTGGGCCTTGCTCCATGAGGTACAAGTCAATATTATGGTTAGCATCATTTCAATATTTAAGCCATTTGATTATTTTGTATCTTGGATTGCTCTATATTTCATGATATATGCTTAGACATTATGTATTTTTCCCTGCTTCACCTTGGTGGTTGACATTGTGCCCTAGTAAGTGGTTTTCCTTGGGGATGGGTTTGCTACTAGGAACTACCTTAATGAGCCATCGTACCATTCTCGATCGTACTTACCACTTTCCATCAGTATTCCCCTCCATTTCTTTATCTCTTGGGATTTTAGGGTGTATTGAACCAATAGGGGGTTGTCCCTCATTTTATGGGAAGAAGGCTTGAAGGCCTAGAGGGGTTGATGTTGGGTAAAAGATAAAATCCTTCTATAAACCTTCCATATGCTTCATCCATGGATCACCCAAGAAAGAAATGAAACACTTATCTTTGAATAAAGGGGGCCCACAATATAATAAATAATGCTTTAAAATTTTAGTTGAAGGACATGAGGTCACATCACGAGTCGACCTATCACGTCCATGAATATCTAGTGGTCTAACATTGTCATCATCTGGTCACCAAACCAGGGAAATGGCGCTCAGTTGCATGGCTAGGAGAAAGGGGGTCTCATCACGAGACAACCTTCTCATTTCCACTAGGTGTATGTGGGTGACATTGCCATCATCTGGTCACCACGCCAGGGCAGTGACCTTCAACCTCTCCTTATTCTATATTGAAATAAAATACAAAGAAATAAAGATAAAAGGCAATTGAAGGGATTGGAAAAAGTGCATTGCGGACGAAGGTACCACACACCCTCTACAACGACACCCATGAATGAGACACTACGACCCCTTGTATGTCATGAGACCTATGCCCATTGATTTTTGACCCCAACCACTTCATCCACTTTACATGGCTTAGAAAGGGATCTCTTGGAAACTCTCCTTGACCTAGGGCAAGATCTACCCAATAGGACACCTCATCAACCCTCCCATATTCAAGATTGACAAGTCGCATAATGTCTTTGAGCAATTAATTGTTTTATATAGTGATCTTTGATGCACATGATTAGATGGATTATGTATTGATTGGATTCACTTATCATGGTGTTATGACTTGAGATCCTTGGAGGGCATGCTCATTTTTCTTTGCAGGACCTAGTTGGTGGAAATTTTTGGGAGAACAAGCCTAGCTTGGGCTTCCTTGGGGCTTGAAGCCCACAGGTGGATGATAAGGGCCCACATGCTGGATGAGAGAGATCAAACTTGGAAGGACTTAAATATGACTTGGACAACATAACCTAGACCCCACATGCCAAATGTTTTTCCTAGGAGAGGCAAAACATCTCTTCTAGAGGCATGATGTCACCTAAGGGATTTAAGGTTTGGTGGTGTGGTTGATGCATTGGAACTTGGATGTTTTGAGGATAATTGGGCTTTGACCATGAAGAAAGTAACTTGGATACTTGACATGTGGCTTTGGAAATCCTAGACACCCTCCTCCTACACCAACAAATTGCTCATAATGCCAAAACGTCCCCTAAAGTGGTGACATCTATCTAAAATTAGGGTTTTCTTATGTGAAAAAGTGAATTTTAAATGAATTACTTTGTAAAGGGGGAAAGATTAGGGTTGTTGACAGATAATCTTGTGTTTTTCCCCTTAATTTGTGGACAAGCCACCTTGGTGACATTTGTATAAATAATAGATCATAAGATCTCATTTTGGCATAACTCTCCCTCATTGTGAGAAGACTTGGCCTGAACTTTTCGCTATACTTGGATATTTTATCTCTTGTGCACTTGTTTATGGATAGGTTTATGAATGGTTGATGGAGGAGGAATAGCACTAGCTTTGGATGATGCTTTCTAGCTCTTATGGTGGATTATCTTGGCATTTCTCTTGATCTTGGTATGGTATTTTACTATTATGCTATCATTTTTTCAAGTCAAGTATTGTTATGCTAGGATATAGGTGGTAAGTATAAGGGCATAGACCCCCACCATATCCTTCATCATTTTATGCATCATCTCATTGATTTCACTAGGGTTTTCTAAGAGAAGTATAAGGGCATACACCCTCTTAGATTAAACACTAGCTAGAGAAACTTTCCTTGGGAAATAAAAGGGCTTAGACCCCCAAGGAGGTAGCTTCTCTAGCTCTTGTTTATTTGATTCCATTAACCCAATAGTAAAGGCACTAGTCATACTTTTTTTCATTGGAGATATAAAATCATTGCCTTGGGGAAACATAATTTTTTATCTTTTGAAAGTTTTATTGCTTGAAGTTGATTTGCCTCATTGAGAGGAGTCTTCCCCAACTAGGGTGTCCCCTCTCTCCCAATACTCTAATTGTTGTTATAAATTTAACCTACAACCATTAGGTCTGCATAACCTTAGCTACTAACACTCTCATAACTCTTAAACTAACCCTAGACTAGCTCTCTAATTTTGCTCACTTACTCTACTAACTAGGGCACCTCTTTGGGCTAGTTCTTGGAACTTTTGTGTGGTTTATTTTGCTGTTGCATGCCATTGAAATATAATGCCATAAGGCTGCATTTGTCTACAGAAAATACATGTTTACAACAACCATCTTCTCTTGCTTTCGAAGTGCCATTTTTCAGCCTATATTCATTGCTAAGCTTAATGTTGATTTACTTAACTAGTTTAAATCTTTGTATGCTGATTTAGATGTTTCATTTGCTAATATAAGCTGTCATATAATGATGCAAATTAGGAAAAACAAGCTTAAATTTCTGATCCAACTAACATATATCAATGCAAAGTGTCTTTTCTTGTGTCTCAGGAAGGTACAATCATCCAGAGAAGTACTATACCTGTGGGGAAAAAATTACTTGACTTACAAGGCATATTTTCCCACCTTTCATCCCATTTAGATTGACCTATAGGGGATTCACTTCCTTTTATCTCCATGTCCATCTCAATCCCCATAGGGTCACTGAGATCGCCTCCCTAGAGTGACCTAGTCACCCTTGAAGTGTGAGACCTACATCGAAGTGACATTGGGTGTAGGATTCCCAAGTTGTAGCACTTTCTTTGTGGTTGGGTTGGGCTTTGCCCAACCTACAACTTGTGCTATAACATGTAGTATATTTACTAGATTAATGAGTCATTAGTTGTCGTCAAATTATCATATATTTAGTCACTATAATTACTATTGTTGTATATTTTATTAGCAATTTAGTAGTTGCATAATCATTATATTTATTATTAGTGAAGTAGTTTCATATTTTTGTTATTTTTGTTATTCATTATTATTCAATATAAATTTATATGATGTGAATAATTTATCGAATACCATGAATTTGCATAATTTTATTGTATAGTATGATGTCCATCCACTAATGAAACATACTTAAACAATAAATTAATAATGACATACATGTGAATCTGACGAAGATTTAGAGTAGATACATATATACCTACTTTAAAACATAAAATCAACTAAGTTTCGCATGCATTAAAGAATAATATACATAAAATCAACTCTAAAGGAGATTTAATGTATATACAATATGTAAACTTGCATTAAAACATAAAATCAAATACAAACATACATAAATCTAAACATATGCCATAATTTGAACAACTTTGTGTGTGTGTGTGTGTGTGTGTGTGTGTGTGTGTGTGTGTGTGAGAGAGAGA
>JASDQU010102585.1:45411-69205 GCA_032191745.1 Picea mariana | reverse complement strand
AAGAAAAGATGTATATATATATATATATTTTAAAGGCCACCATGTGAAATTTCCTTCTTTCTCTTTAAAATGTCTATGTCCATCTAGTTTATCCTCATACCGAAGGTGGATGTTACTTGTGACCCTAAGACTATTGGTATTCCCATATCCAAAAACTTAGTTTCATTCAATGGATTATAAAAAGTGAGTGAATTTGTCCAATATCGACAACAACAACATCATACGGATCTAACACTTTCACTTTATCACCTTCTTGGAGTTTATATCCTTTCTACGGAAACAATAAAGTATACATTGTTAGTAAAATGTTACTATAATTATATTTTCATTGTAAATTTACCTTAGAAAACTACGGTTTTATCTTCATTTGGACTATTATAAAAAATTTCCTCCCAAATTGACCATTTTTACAACTTGAAAACTCTGCATAGAACATTAAATTCACGACTTTATATAAAAATAAACCTTGTTTGAACCTTCATATAGACTCTATATCACTATTTTCCTCCCGAGCTAGCCATTCTTTGCAACTTGAAATCATTTCATAGAACTTGCAATATAAGGTTTTACATTTAAAACCCTTGTTTGTGCCTTATCATGTCTAAGAATTTCATTAAGGAATTGGAATTTGAACAAATATTTGTAGATCTACTAGAATTACCTCCCTTGGACATTAGGGCACTCTCGTTGGTTCTCTTTTAATCTACAATTTCCCAAACATATTTTCCATAGTGAACACAATTAGATTCAATGAGAATTCAACCAATAGCCATTTCATACTAAGCTGGAATTGAAACACAAAAACAATTTTTACACATATATGCAGAGAAATCATAATGTTAACATGATAATGTTCAACACAATGAAGAATCATTATATGACAAGGGCCTTGTGTTTGATAAGGATTCTAGGAGTGAAAATGAATTTGACTAGAGGTCACATAACCTTGAAACTCATCCAAAACAGGGCATTTCAAGTTCACCATAGGAAAATCACTCAAAAGCTAGACATCTTTCAAAAATCGGTATATTAATTAACTTCATGAAGAATTTTAATGGGTCACCCCAACTAACAACCCAACGTGGATATATGATGAAATGAATTCATGTATACACAAGATGAGGCTTAGCTCTGAAGACACTAACCACAAGGGTGAAAATGCAATGAACTCTAGTTTATCTCTAGTGAAGGATTTAGCTTTAGAATTTGGTGGGCCATTTCATGATGATTCATTCAATTCACTTAATGTTGCAAACTTTGTTAACCATAAGTCCACCTTCGGAACTAGTGTGTTTGGCAAAGAAAATTTACAAGCAAAACTAGATAGATTGAAACAAAAGTTGGAGCATGTGTGCTTAGAAAGGGTGGAAATTACATTTAAGTATGAAAAACTCACAACCCATACCTAAAATATGAATCTCTCTCTCTCTCTCTCTCTCTCTCTCTCTCTCTCTCTCTCTCTCTCTCTCTCTCTCACACACACACACACACACACACACACACACACACACACACACACACACACACACATAAAATTGAAACCACTTGGCCAAATTAGCTCCAATGTACATTAAAAAATGATAACCCTCAATAACACAAAAAACATTAAGAATCTTTGTGTTCAACTAACAAAAAGCATTTTTGGATTTTTTTTATATATATAATTCAAACTAGCTAGTGAAACTGACTCCAATGTACCTTGAATAAAAAATGATAACCCTCGATAACCCCCAAAACACTAAGAGTCTCTATATTCAACTAACAAAAACATATTGGTAGAAAAAAGATAATATAATTCAAAGCACTTTCCCAAATCGGCTCCATCATACCTTAAATAAAAATGATAACCCTCATGAATAACCCCCCCCCAAAACACAAAGAATCTTTGCATTCAACTAAAAAAACACATATTGGGAAAGAAATTGGACACACCTTCAAATATGAGGCAATTGTTGAAGGTGAATTCTTCAAATTCTTCACAGATACCTTCTTTGACGCCCCCAATGCCAAATTCTTAGTCCACCTTTTGAGAAGCCTCCACATTATATCCATGGCAACAATATATATCAAGTATTACCCTCCCCTCCAACTAGCCAATGATGAAAATCAACTACCCACTAAAATGTCAATTTTCACATGTAACTCTATGTGACTAATTTTAGATCTAAAAATTTTGTACTGGTGATCTAACAATAAAACCCTAGTTGTTATCACCGAACAACTTTAAACTGAAATTATTGACTGGAAACATATGTAGTGAAAACACAAAGATCATAAATGAATCATCAATACATATGAGACACAATTTCAGTTCTGTGATCGTGTTATTATCATAAATCCAGAGGGAAAAACCAACCCTCCCAGCCAATACAATATCACCAAAATCTGAGGACAACCTTTTCCTCCAAAGTCACCAAAACTAAGAAAAATTGTGTTCTACAATGACCATACAAATCAGAAAAACAAACCTCAACAATATTTGGAAATCTCCTCTACACACGAATTTGTTATAGACCACCTATACGACCAACTAACGTCACTTGTTAGCCTGTATGGATCTGTACTTGCCCATAAACTTAGATACATGATTCACCAACTAGAAACCCATGGACATATGCTTCGTCCTCTTGCAAATCGCATATGGTACGAAAAATTCGATCACATGTGCGACCTTCTTGTTGTTGATTAAGGTTGGTTGTCATTGATGTCAACCCTTGAAGAAAGCCCTGTAGCACAAAGGTTTGGGTAATGGACCCAAGATTGTTTGATGTAAATATGACTCATTATTTTTTTTTCATGGTTGATAAGAAGTAAATATGGATGAACTCCAAAGTGGTCCCCTTATGGTGAAAGCCCTCACGGGAAGACGTTTTGCAGAGTAAGTGAACCCATACTTAATTGTGGAATAATGAGATTAAGGACAGTGAATTTTTTAGGGAAACTATCCTATATGGATAGTTCTTGTCATGCCATTTCTGGTGGTATGTATAACGTCGCATAACTCCTCACGGTTAGAGAGTTATGACCATGTGAAGTTGGAGAACCCATGTTTGGGTAATGGACCCAAGTTTGTTTGATGGATAACGGTATGATTTTTGCTATATTTGAAGGTAATACTATTCTATATGGATAGTACATGTCATTCCATTTCTAGTGGTATGTGGAATGTCATATAACTTCTCACGGTTTGAGAGTTATGGCCTTACGAAGTTGTAGGACCCTCATATGTCATCTAGAAGCCCCAAAAGGTCAAAGTAGTCAAAGTGGTTTAAGAGATTTTAAAAGGTAAATAATAAAGTGAAGTGATGAGTGTATTATAATTCAAAGTGAATACAAAATAAATTATTTCGATAATAAATTTAATGGAGAAATTACAAGTGGGTTAACCCTAAAATAAGGAAAGTGAGCCAAGTGACCTAGAAGATGTTTTTAAGGAAACTACTTTGAGAGTATAAATAAGAGGCAAGGCTCTCTCATTTTAATTAAATTTGAGAATATTGAATATCTATAGGTGTCTGAGGTAACCAAGGATATATAATCCAAATATCTGAGGGAAGGTGAAGAAAATAAGGCCGAAATGCAAGGAAGGATAAATTCTTTTGATGGTGCTTTCTAAGGTATGTTATTTACAGGTCATCTCACCATTTTCGCTATAACTTTTTTTCTATAATGATTCATATCGTGAAATTGATATTACATTGAGAAAACATACCCAAGTATATTTGGTACACAATTTATCTTGTGGGTCATTGTATTTTGGGAGTTACACTCCGTGGAAAATAGGGTTTGTGGCTAGTCTTGAAACTAGTCAAAAACAGGTGTTTCGGGTAAAAATGTCATAACTTCTTCATAAAAAGATCCAAAATCAGTGAGACCAAATGTGTTGGTTAGGTTACAGTATGTAGTGTGCTTTGTAACAATTTTAGATCAATTCAATGAATATTTCATGTGGGGCACTCTCTACAAGGTTGCTCTCTAGAATAATCCAGAATTCAGCAAGGTATGCCATTTTTGCTATAACTCCTTTTCTGAGAGGTTCCAAGTAATGACACCTGGAGGAATTGTATAAAACACACTGAAGAATATTGTCTATCAGTTTCATATATTTATACATTACATGTTCAAAGTTATGATTACTTCAAATTAGGGTTGTTGACTAATCCAAAACTGGGCAGGTGAGACTAAAGAAAAGTTTGATGAAAATTCTAGTCTCTTGTTGTTAAAGTTAAGGAATGTTTGTAGGAATGTGATCATATACACCAAGTATATTACAGAGCTACAAATCATATTCGTATGATGAAATTGACGAGGGCTTTTGGTTGAGGTACATGTTGAGTACATGGTTGAGACAAGTAGTTGATGAGTTGGCACATACATGAGGTGTATAGTTGATGATGTTGGTACATATTGATGAGTCATAGTTGATGAGTAGTTGACACATGATTGNGTACATACTTGGTACATGGTTGGATGCACTTTTTTATGGTACAAGTTGATTGCAGGTTGTTTGGTACAGGTTGGTGCATGGTTGATGCACTTGTTTATGGTACAGGTTGATTACAGGTTGAGGTACACGTTGATGCATGGTTCAGATTTATTGGTATAGGTTTACAGTGGTATATCTCACAGTGATAGTGTGATAGTGGTTCCATCATTCTACTTCTACTTCAGGGTGGCGGGATGGGGCAATGATAGGTGGTTGTAGCCGAAGAACATAGGGGGTTGTAGCCTCCTTATGGTTGTAGACAGAGAATTGGAGAGTTGGAGCTTCCCTCAGGTTGTAGCTTGAGAAACTAGAGGGTTAGAGCCTCCTTCCAGTTGCAGATGGAAAACAAAGGAAGTTGGTGCTTCCAATGAATGTAATTCTTCAAGACATATAAGAAAAAGCATTATGTGTTTTTCTCCCGATTTGGGTTTCCACGTAAAACACTGGTGTACTGTGTATGTGTGTGATTGTTTATTTCTTACTGCTCATTATTGGATAATAATTCTACATTTATATAACATTTGAAGAAAAAGGATTATAAATACGCTATTATTGATTCACCCCCCCTCTCATTAATCCAACACTTCTCTCCTCTCTCTTGAGCCAGATTTTCCACCTTCCAGACTTCCCCTTTGCTGAGATCACCAATCCTCCTAACACAAGTGCAGACTCACTTATGCTAAATCCATCATGTCTCCACACACACTACATGATATGTAATTGAACAATGACCTTTCTCCTTTATATACAAGTCCTAGGGGTCAACATGGAAGCCCCTCCACAAGTCAACATCAAATTAGGCTTTCCTTGTGGGTGTGAAGCCCCAACACAAGCCCACAAAGACCATCACCAAACCCATGAATCCCCTACTCAAATCCAAGGAGGTTTTCACCAAATTTAAAGTGTGATGTGGTTATCACGACGATTCCCACATGCCCAACCATAGGGTCATGTAATAATACCTACCCGAAGCTACAGAAATCAACACTCCCTCTTAGTGAGGAAGGTATTCTCACCACACTCCACAAATGGGAATGCCTCTCAATGCTACAAAAGAAACAACACTCCCTCTTAGTGAGGGAGGCATTCCATCCTCCATCATCACTTGGAAGTAGCTCTATCTCCCGTACTAGATCCTCTACCACAACTTCTCTCCAATCCATATGATTGGCTTCTCCCTCTGTCACTGTAGAAAATCCTACTCTCCAATCCTTTTGATTGTCTGCATCCTCAATCACTGAAGAAAATCTTATTGTCTGACATGATCCCATCCTGGAAGACATCGTGATCTAAGAATCCTTCTACCTTTAAACCTCTTGTCTAGCCATCTCAACCCATGAAACCTACTTGACAGTCTTGGAATATGCCTCTCTCCCATCTAGACCTGAAGGCTCGCTCCCACTAAGCAACTGAATCTCCCTCTAAGCATCCTAACTCCCTTTGATCCTTCTAACTCCATTTGAAGTCAAACTCCCTATGAGCTTCCTGACTCCCTCTGAATTCAAACTCCCTCTAAGTCTCTTGAATCCCTCTGAGTCCACACAACCTTCAGATCTACCTGATCCATGTACACTATCATCTACACAGTGTTGTGAGGTTTCTCCTCCCTACTATATCTTGAGGGTTGACTCCCTCTAAATTATGGATCCCTATGATTCGGTACTACTAGTGAGGCCACCTACCTCACCACTAGTGGAGCTACCTTCTCCCTCGGTACCTATGTTGCTAGTGGGGCCACCTGCCTCACCACTGGTGGAGCTACTCATCAACTACTTCTCTTAACCATGTACCTCAACCATATACCAAAGACATACACCAATATAACCATAAAAAATTCATCACTCTATCCATAAACCCTTACATCAAACCATATGCCACAACCTCATTGTTATGTAGCCTCAAGCTGAACCAACAACTTCAACAACACATCACAACCAAAAGACCAATACCCATATGCCAAATACCAACAACAAAATACCAACTATATCCCTCAACAAATATGATATATGCAACAATATTGAACATCCAATACCATCTCAAGAGCTAAACCCTGGCTCACAAAACATACCTCAAACAAGATGTGCCATATCTCTCATAAGTAGACCCCAACCATGTTGCTTCCGCGATCTTTCTGCCGCACTTTTTCTTCCGTGATTTTTCTACTGCACTT
Source organism: Picea mariana (assembly GCA_032191745.1). Lineage (NCBI taxonomy): Eukaryota > Viridiplantae > Streptophyta > Pinopsida > Pinales > Pinaceae > Picea > Picea mariana. The sequence continues at coordinate 62,549 of JASDQU010102585.1, read as the reverse complement.
TTTCTGCCGCGATTTTTCTACCACACTTTTTTTGCCTCGATTTTTCTGTCGCACTTTTCCTACTGTGATTTTTCTGCCTCACTTTTCTCTATCAATAATACATGCCCAAATAACCTTTCACAAAATAGATATTAAATGATGTTCAATAGGTTCAAGTGTGATTAAATGAGAGAGCCTTGCCTCTTATTTATACTTTCATGTAGCATTCCACTTTCCTTATTTTAGGGAGTTATCCATTAACTTTATTATTTAAATGATTTCTTTTGCAAACACTTTGATTATTTTGACCTTTTGGAACTTTTAGATGACTCATGAGGGTTCTCCAACTTCACATGGCCATAACTCTCTAACCGTGAGGAGTTATGTGACGTTCCACATACCACCAGAAATGGCATGACATGTACTATCCATCTAGAATAGTCTTACCTGCAAATATATCAAAACTCATATCATTATCCATCAAACAAACTTGGGTCCATTACCCAAACCTTTATGCTACCAGAATTCTCTACCAGACTTTCTTCAAGGGTTGACATCAATGACAACCAACCCAATTAATCAACAATATCCCCCTTTGGCATTGATGGAAACACTCTGATGCAATATTTAAGTCATATCACCCATGCTCCCCCAGTGATCATCACTCCCCCTGGAACCATGTCTCTGTGCTCTGCATCTGATAAATCTCTCCCCCTTTGTCTTCAATGGAAAAGGTATCCCTCCATCCAGGGCTATTCCCCCTAACTAAACTGTCATTAGGGATACTCCCCCTGCCTGAACTCTTTCTGAAACTGATCTCTTGACCTGAACCGTCCTCTTTATGGTGCTTCCTCGTGTAAATCTAAGACATATAAGATAAGAATTCAAACGAATTCATTTTGGAGTAGAAATTACTCCGAGTCTCTGGAAAAGATACTCAAAGGCTTCCCGTGGAAGCGGTTTTGTAAATATGTCTGCCACTTGTTCTTTTGTGCCCACATATTCAACTCTAATGTTCTTCTCTACGACTTGTTCCCGTAGAAAGTGATACTTGATTGGAATGTGCTTCGTCTTGGAGTGAATCACCGGGTTCTTTGAGATATTGATGGCATTTGTATTATCACGATAGATTGGAATGGGCTCATCATACCCAACCTGTATATCTGTCAGAGTTTGTTTCATCCATAGAACCTGTGTACAACATGTTGTTGTTGCAATATACTCTACCTCGGCTGTAGATAAGGATATTGATGATTGTTTCTTGCTTATCCATGATACTAAACACTCACCCAAGTAGAATGTTTCTCCACTGGTGCTTCATTAGTCATCAATGCAACCTACCCAATTTGCATCTGTGTAGGCAATAACTGAGCAGCGCGACGTCTCTAGCAAGACAAGCAGCTCACCAAGATGTAGATTCAACAAACGCTTTTCCCTCTCCCCCATGAACTCAAAGCAATGGAGACCATTTCTTCCTAAGGAGGGAGGATTGATCTAGGTGGATACCGATGGCCACCCACCTTTTCCAAATGTCTCAAAAGACCAGTTTTCCCAAAATGGCCCTGGAAGTTAAAACCTGCTAAAAATAGTAAATTGCCAAACTTGCTAGAAAACTGTTTTGAGCCATTTGGAAAAGGTGGGTGGCTATTGATATCCACTTGTATCATTAATATTATGATCCAGGTGGATATCAGTGGCCACCCACCTTTTCCGACTGGCTCAAAACAGTTTTCTGACAATTTTGGCAATTTACTATTTTTAGCAGTTTTTAACTTTCGGGGCCATTTTGAGGGCCCAAATGAAGGTTTTTAGAGATTGAGGTTCTCAATGATATTCAAAATCATATTTGATCCCCCAAAATGAATCTCCTCGACAATACCTTTCCAACGAGCTATCACACGCCTAAAACGGAGATCTTATGCAAAAGTTACGACCCCGGGAAGTTGATGTACTCACTTACCCAAACGGGGCCCACATGACTTTTGGCGCTTCATCTCCTAGGGTTAGGTTTTTGGATGTCTAGGAATTTTGGCATTCCTGTTTATTGTAAAAATGCCTTTAGAGCCTCATTTTAATCATCTTCTTGCGAATGCGAGTAGCCGTCACATCTCTTCTCAGAGATAAGCTTCCACCATTCTAGCGAGTCTTTCACTTTGTATTTTTACAGTCTTTGTACATTTATTTCATTAATAGAAATCGTGTATTACTGTATATCTGTGTTTATGGTTGCATCTCTGATACATTTATGTTATATTATTGAATATCTATGATATCTCTGTGCATTTATTTATTATATCTCCGATCTCATTTCGTGTCGAAAATAATCCGGATCAGTGGTACCAGAGCAGGCTGCTCTTGATCATTTTTTCAGTGCATGTCCTTGACGAGGTCCGAGTATAGAAATTTGGGTCTCGAGCTTGTCTCTCTTGAAGACAATCACTCTCGCACACCCAAGAAACCCTCAATGGAAAAAGAAAAGAAAAATGATGGAGCAGAGGATCCTATCAATTTGTTTCTTGAGCAAGCTCTCACGCGACAAAGAGACGAAATGATAGAGAATTTTTCCCACATCCTTCAATGTCTGTTGATAACAGCAGGCGCATCTTCATCAAGCGGCCACTTTGTAGGCACCTTGCCTTTCAAGGTACAAGTTAATTTTGATATTCCTGTATTTGAAGGACAGATAGATGCAGAAGCCCTAGAAAAATGGTTAACTCTGCTAGAAGGTTATTTCTCTGTTCACAATTTTTCCGACAAAGAAAATATCACATTCGCACTCCTTAAATCTCTCCCTCATGTCAAACATTGGTGGGAAACTTACTGGGAGCAAAGTTCCACAGAGGAGTCTGGAATATACGGGGTCGATCCCACTTGGGATTTTTTTGTGGATGTGGTAAAGGAACAATATTACCCTGTTGGCAACTATGAGGACCAATACATGAGATGGACCACACTGCAGAAAGAGAGGGGCCAAGCAATTACAGAGTTCACCAATACCTTCCATACCTTGCGCACCAAGTTGGGTATCAAAGACTCCGAGCGAAATTTGGTTCTGAAATATTGTGGGGCTCTACACAGATACATCCAAACTGAAATGGATTTTCTAGACATCTCATCACTCGGTGTTGCTTATCGATATGTTGTTAAAATAGAGATGAAATTTAAGCACTAGAACAAACGGGAGTTTGGGTCTGCAAATCCACAACAACCGAAGTATAACAAAGACGGCCCTAACAAACAGTCTCTCGAAAACCAGTCCAAGACACAGGAAAAGAAGGGTCACAGAAAAACAAAGAAGGACACCGGAAAATGGTGCAAGTTCCACAAAAGACCCTGGCACAACACCGATGAATGTCACTCAAAATAGTCATTGGTGGTCTAGATCAAAGACAAAGAGCCAAACCCTGATTCAGAATCTAATTCTGAAAATAATGGTAAAGGACAGATCATTGACGCGGACCCCACTGCTATTGTCGCGACCACAACAATTCAACCAGAAGAACCAACAGATCCTAAAGAGGGGGAGCACCTTCTCCATTCACAGATGTGGGTGAAGGGGACCCCGCTGCATTTTATTGTTGATAGCGGAAGCCAGAAGAACCTCATCTCAGCAGAGGTCGTCAAACAGTTGGGATTGTCGACAACACCACACCCGCAGCCATACAACATCGGGTGGCTTCGCCAAGGATGAGATCTCCGTGTCAGCCAATAATGTCGATTGTCATATGACATCCAACCCTTCAAGGATGAGGTATTATGTGATGTTTCCCCACTGGATGTCTATGATGTTCTCTTGGGCCAACCATATATGTGGAAGCGCCATGTTGTTTATGAGTCTCGACCCCACAGTGTCATTGTTTCTCTGGGGGGTCATCTCTATAGAATACCAGAGGTAGTTCCAACTACTGTTCCACCTAAAAAGTTCTGCAAGGTAGTATCTCATACTGCAAAATTTAGCTTCTTCACAATCTGTTCAAAAGGAGAACAAAAGGACACTGCAACCACTACAACCTCGCCCCAAGCACCTTCTATCAAACAGAAGCAAGTCGACAAGGTTGCAGAAAAGCACAAATATTCCTTCTGCACATCGTCCTCTCATGTAGCCCGACCTTTTGAATGGCCTCAGCCTCAACAGGTTCGTGACAAACTTCCACAAACTGAGCAGCGCGACGTCTCTAGCAAGGCAAGCAGCTCACCAAGATGCAGATTCAACAAACGCTTTTCCCTCTCCCCCGGGAACTCAACGCAATGAATACCATTACTTCCTAACGAGGGAGGATTGATCTAGGTGGATATCGGTGGCCACCCACCTTTTTCGACTGGCTCAAAACAGTTTTCTGACAATTTTGGCAATTTACTATTTTTAGCAGTTTTTAACTTCCGGGGCCATTTGGAGGGCCCAAATGAAGGTTTTTCGAGATCAAGGTTCTCAATGATAGCCAAATGCATGATTGAGCCCCCAAAATGAATCTCCTCGAATATACCTTTCCAACGAGCTATCACACACCTAAAACAAAGATCGTATGCAAAAGTTACAACCTCGGGAAGTTGATGTACTCACTTACCCAAACGGAGCCCACATGACTTTTGGCGCTTCATCTCCTAGGGTTAGGTTTTTGGATGTCTAGGACTTTTTGCATTCCTGTTTATTGTAAAAATGCCTTCAGAGCCTCATTGTAATCATCTTCTTGTGAATGCGAGTAGCCATCGCATCTCTTCTCAAAGATAAGTTGCCACCATTCTAGCGAGTCTTTCACTATGTATTTTTACAGTCTCTGTACATTTCTTTCATTAATAGAAATCGTGTATCACTGTATATCTGTGTTTATGGTTGCATCTCTGATACATTTATGTTATATTATTGAATATCTGTGATATCTCTGTGCATTTCTTTATTATATCTCCGATCTCATTTTGTGTCGAAAATAATCCGGATCATATTCTTGGAGCATGCATAAGCTAGGAGCAATCGGATTGCTTCCATTCTGGAAACTGGAGCAAATGTCTCTTCAAAGTCGATTCCTTCGACATGTGCATATCCTTTACATACCAATCTAACTGGGTTCCTTATAACCTGTCCATCTTCATTCAATTTATTTTTGAATACCCACGTTGTGTCAATCACATTCTTATTCTTTGGTCTTGGAACCAATTCCCAAGTGTCATTCTTCTCTATTTGATCTAATTCTTCATCCAAGACCTTACTCCAAAATTCATCCTTGTTGCCCTCTTCAAAACTATTTGGTTCAATCATAGATGAGAGTGCTAGGTGCATTTTTTCTGGTGAACGAATTCTTCTTCTAGTCTCAACTAATGCATCTTTATTTCCGATAATCTGATCTAAAGGATGATTCTTCTGTACTCGTTTACTAGGTGTCTTTGGAGGCACTTGCTGAACTTGATATTCTACTTCTGTATGATCCTCTTCATCTTTCCCTTCTACTTCTTCTTCATCTTCTACTTCTTCTTTGTAAAATTGTTCCATTGATTCATTTTCTTCTTCCTTTAATTCGTGTCCACCTGTTTCATCAATTGTTGCATTGATGCTTTCCACAACTTTGTTCAACCTCAAATTGTGACACTTGTATCCTTTCCTTGTACTTGAGTAACCAAAAAGTACTCCTTTGTCCACACGAGAGTCAACTTTTCCCATTCTGCCATCTTCTCTTTTGATGTAACATTTTTTCCAAATACTCTGAAGTGGTTCACATTTGTTGGTCTTCTTTTCCATAGCTTGTAGGGAGTTTTGTCAGTGTTTTTTCTTAGCATTACTCTGTTTTGAATGTGAACCGTTGTATGCACTGCATGTGTCCCAAAGATATCTGTCAATTTGAAATCCTTTAACATTGTTCGAGCCATTTCCTATACTGTCATGTTCTTTTTTCAACAACTCCAATCTATTGAGGTGTCCTAGCAACGGAGAATTGTCTTTTTATTCCATGCCTGCTACAATAGTCCATAAATTCCTTTGAAGTGAACTCTCCTCCATTATCAGATCTCAAACATTTGATTTTTAAATCCATTTCATTTTGAACCATTTCCTTGTAGACCTTGAACTTTTCAAAAGCTTCTGACTTATTCCCGGGAAAACAAATTGCAGTCATTCTTGTATAATCATAAACTAATAACACAAAGTATTTCTCACCTTGTAAACCCTTTGTTGTAGTTCATCCAACTAGATCAGTATGCACAATTTCCAGTGATCTTTTCGTTGAATATTCTTTTAATTTAAACCTGGTCTTTGTTTGCTTTCCTTGTTGACAATGCTTGCATAAAGTGTTGGTTGGTTTCGTAATTTGGAGCATTTATCTAATTGTTTCCTTTTTGTTGACTTTGACAAGGTTATCAAAGTGTATGTGACCCATTCTTCTGTGCCATAGCCAAATTTCATCTTCTTTTCCAATTTCACCTAATACATATATGTTGCTTGAAGTTCTCGCAGCTGTTGCAGTCAATTTCCATGAACCTTCTTTTCTTATCTCACACTTTTGTGAATAGAAAGTAACTTTATGACCTTGGTCACACATTTGACTCACACTTAGAAGAATATGTTTCATATCTTATACTAGTAGAACATTTTATGCCTTGGTATTCTTGTTTCCAATTCTAATTGTGCATTTTCCAATGATTTTAGATGAATCATCATTTCCAAAGGAGACTGATCCATCTCTTTCCTTTCTTAATGTAAGAAACATGTCTTTATCACCTATCATGTGTTCTAAACAACCACTGTCAACATACCAACCATGTTTCTTCTGCTTATCTTGTAGAGCGAGTGCACATTCTTCATTTCTATACTGATTATGCTTTCTTATCCATGTTCTCTTTTGAGGTTCTTGTCTGTGACTGTTGTTGTTTTATTGTGGTTCTCTAGGAGGAACTGTCATTCTACAATCTTTGGCCATGTGTCCAAAGTTGTTACACTTGTAGCATTCCACTTCAATGCTCAATTACTCAAACATGTTGTAACTTCTTCTTTGTGTTTCACTAGGCCTTCTTGGATAACCCTTTTGTGTATGACTTTCAAAGTTGTTTATGTTTCTGATGTTAGCTCTGCAATTCATAGATTTATGTCCAAAATTATTACATGCATAACATGAAACAAAAAAGATAGTTTGATACTTGGGAGTTGGAGATATTATGAAAGGATTTGCTCTTCTGAATCCTTCTTCTTTCTGAGGCCTGTTTGTCGGTTGTTGATTCTGAAATTTGAATCTTCTCGATGGAGGAGTGTCCCTATAATCTTCCTTGTAGATATTTCTATCCCCTTTGATTGTTTCTGCATAGATTTTTGGATATGTTTCTTTCTCTATTGTTTTGAAGCTTGATCCCTCTTCTGTCTGATTGTATCCAAGTCTGGACTTATCATGATGAGATTTTTGATTGCTAAAATTTTTGAGTTGTTCTGCATATTTTTCTTTTGAAGATCCATTCTTAATGTGACAATCTCTGCTTCCAAATTTCCAATGATCATGTCTCTTTCTTCTAGTTGTTCTTTGAGTGCTTCTTCAACTCTTTTATCTTCTTCTATTTGAACCTTCAAATTTGTGATCATTTGTTCTAGTTCATGAGTGTCTTCTTTCTTGTCTAGTTCTGCTTGTAGCTTCTTGTTTTTCTTATTTTCTCTTCTTATAACTTCTATGGCACACAAAAATTCTTCTTGGTAGTCAAATTATGCCTCTTCATGTTCTTCTTCGGTGTCTTCTTTGTCAGAGTCTTCTACTTCCATGAATATAACTCTTTCTGTCTCTGTCACTGACTTCATCTTCATCTGATGATGAGATGTCTTCTTTGGTGCATAAGCTTTTCTTGAAAACTCTATTTGTGGTTCTTTTGCCTTTATATGTTTGTTTTCTATTTGAGTAATCTTCATCATTCCTCTTATTTTTCTTATGAGGAAATTTGTTAGCAAAATGACCAATACCATCACAATTAAAACAAATCAAAGGAAACTTACCTTTATATCTGTTGTTGCTTCCATTGTTCAATCTTCTGACAAAGTTGTCCATTTCTTCATCATCTTCCGAGATGTCACTGATGTTGTTATGTTCTTTTTCCTTTTGCTTTAACCTTTTGGATGCTTTGAAAGCTGCTTCTTTTATATCTATATTTTCCTGTTCAGTTCTCATTTCATATGCTGTGAAGATTCCATGTAGTTCGTCCATGCTTATTGAGTCTAGATCTGCTCTTTCTTCTAGTGCTGATATCTTAGGATCAAATATCATAGGGAGAGATCTTAGTACCTTCTGAACAATTACAAATTCTTTAATTTCATCTCCCAATCCTATGATTGCATTTACTGCTTCATCAACTTGTAACAAGTAACCTACAATATTCTCATATTCCTTCATCTTTAGTTGTTCGAACTGACCTCTGTAAGTTTGAAGCTTTGCTACTTTGACTTTTGAATCTCCTTCATAAATATTTTGAAGCTTGTCCCAAATCTCTTTAGAGGATTTACATTGTATAGCTTTGGTGTAAACTGATTCATAAAGACCATTCAGAAGTGCATTTGTGGCTTTGGAATTATTTTGCCTGAGTTTTATTGCTCTTTCATTTATCAGCAGAATTCCTGGTTCTTTGTATCCATCTACAACTGATTCCCAAATTTCAAATCCATGTGCCTGTATATATGTTTTCATCCTTCTACTCCAAAATGTGTACTTCTATCCATCAAACTATGGTATTCCATTTTTATACATGTCGTTTCTCTCCATGATCTATCTTTCAGTGGTTAAACTGATTTCTAAAGGAACCTGCTCTGATTCCAATTGTTGGATTACTGAGAAGGGGGGTGAATCAGTAATAGAGAAATATAATCATTTTTAACCATATAATGCAAGTGTTATATCAGTGTAGCATTATCATCCAATAATTGCAGAGTAAATAAACAATGAACAAATGAGCAATCATACAAATACACAGTACACCAGTGTTTTTACATGGAAACCCAAAGCGGGAGAAAACCACAGAATGATTTTTCTTATATGTCTTGAAGAATTACATTCATTGGAAACACCAACTTCCTTTGTTTTCCAGCTGCAACTGGAAGGAGTCTTCAAACCCCTAGTTTCTCAGGATACAACCTGAGGGAAGCTCCAACTCCTCAATTCTCTGGATACAACCAGAAGGATGCTACAACCCCCTATGTTCTCTGGCTACAACTGGAAGGTGGCTACAACCACATGTCTTTGCCCCGTCCAACCACCCTGAAATATAAATGTCAAATGTAGACAACCTGTCACTGTCACTAAATCAACCACTACCACTGTCAACCTGTCATTGTCAACCTGTACCAATAACCTGAACAACCTGTACCAATCAACCTGCACCAAACAACTTGTACCAATAACCTGAACCAACATGTACCATGCATCAACCATGCATCAATTTCACATCAACTATGAATCATCAATATGTACCAACATCATCAACTATACACCTCATGTATGTGCCAACTCATCAACTACTTGTCTCAACCATGTACATAACATGTACCTCAACCATATACCAAAGACATACACCAATATAACCATAAAAAATTCATCACTCTATCCATAAACCAAATACCATAAACCCTTATATCAAACCATGTGCCACAACCTCATTGTTATGTAGCCTCAAGCTAAACCAACAACTTCAACAACACATCACAAACAAAAGATCAATACCGATATGTCAAATACCAATTATATCCCTAAAAAAATATGATATATGCAACAATATTGAACATCCAATACCATCTCAAGAGATAAACCCTAGCTCACAAAACATATCTCAAACAAGATGTGTCATATCTCTTATAAATAGACCCCAACCATGTTGCCGTGATTTTTCTGCCGCACTTTTTCTGCTGCGATTTTTCTGCCGTGATTGTTTTACCGCACTTTTATGCTGTGATTTTTCTATCGTGATTTTTCTGCCGTGATTTTTCTGTCACACTTTTTCTACCGCGATTTTTTTGTCGCACTTTTTCTGCCGCACTTTTCCTGCCGCACTTTTCTCTACAATAATACCTACCCAAATAACCTTTCACAAAATAGATATTCAATGATATTCAATAGGTCAAAGTGTGATTGAATGAGAGAGACTTGCTTCTTATTTATACTTTCATGTAGCACCCCACTTTCCTTATTTTAGGGAGTTCTCCATTAACTTTATTACTTAAATAATTTATTTTGCCAATAATTTGACTATTTTTACCTTTTGGGGCTTCTAGATGACTCATGAGGGTTCTCCAACTTCACATGGCCATAACTCTCTAACTGTGAGGAGTTATGTGACGTTCCACATACCACCGGAAATGGCATGACATGTACTATCCATCTAGAATAATCTTACCTGCAAATATATCAAAACTCGTACCATTATCCATCAAACAAACTTGGGTCCATTACCCAAACCTTTGTGCTATCGAAATTCGCTACCAGACTTTCTTCAAGGGTTGACATCAATGACAACCAACCCAATTAATCAACACCTCAAGCTATCTAATAACCTTTCCTAACCCTATAATAGACTAATTCACTAACCTACTTTTTGTTGTTACAAAAGTAAGATACAACCACTTATTGCAACAATAAAACCACCTAAAAGAAATTGTGAAATTGATTTATACACTGCCTAATTTGCTTCTGACAAATGCTAGTACTTTGGTATTAATGATTAATTATTTTGGGTCATTTTGAGGCTCTTTCAAGGCATTTATTGTGAAGCAATCCTCTCATAAACATTGTTGTTATAAAATTATGTTTGCTTCATCATATATCAACTATTGATTTTATTGATAAAGTCCATGGTTTTATGAAGTACTAACAACAAGTTGTGCTTGCAAAATATGTATTTTCTTGTTGCTTTGTTCTGGGCAAGTACATCTAAATCCTTCATTACTTCATTGGTTAAAACCCTGGGACTTTCTGATCAGTGTGACTTATGAGAGGGGATAATTTACAGACACTTTAACCTTTGCCTTCTCAAACCCCCAGGTCACCAAGGATGTCTCCTTTGGGCCATCAACCCTAAATATAAAGAGGTATCATGTTGAGGTGACAGTGATACGATAACCTCTTGTTACGCAAATTATCCTTCCCTTAACCTTTTCCTTTGGAATAAGTACAAATTGCACGATAACGATCACAAAAAACTATCTGTTTATGCAAATGCTACCATTCATCCTATGTCCTCGTCTAAACAACCCCAATATGCATACGGACACTCAGTTTAGTCCACTCTAGACCTCCTCAACTCATCTTTGCAGTGTCCTCATCCTCCTGATCCTCCTGGATCAAATACCTCATACATCATCGTACCTTGAAAATGTGCAACTCTCTGGCCCAATGAAGACTCTATCTCATCAACGTATGATACACAAAAAACTATCTTGTTTGTTCCAAAGTATCTGAGCTACACCCATCACAACTCATTATGAAAAGTCACAGGAAGTCCATCCATAGGGTTGTAAATCTGCCACACAACGTACTATTGTGATCCGATCTCTTCGTTAATCCACCAAAACTCCCAACCTGCCACACCACCAAGATGCAATAACCCACAAATCCTCGGTTGGATGGTCTAATCCATGTCTAAAACCAGAGACCATATAACTATTTTCCACTTGCAACCATCATTGTAGCTCCCTATCAGAGCTAACTTTTTAGCTCCCTCAAAGTTGTCACATGTGACCTTCCCGAAACAAGAACAACACTCCTCTAGTGTTGTATCCAAATGTGTCTAAAGATGACCCTATTCTCTTCATATCCCAAGCTCTGATACCATGTCAATTTTCATATGCAACTCTATGTGACTAATTTCAGATCTGAAAATTGCTTCCTAGTGATCTAACAGTAAAACCATAGCTGTTATCATTGAATAAATTTACACTAAAATTATTGACTAAAACATATGCAGCGGAAACACAAATATCATAGATGAATCATCAATACACATGAGATACAATTTCAATTATGTAATCTTGTTATCATCGGAATTCCTAAGGGCAAAACTAGTCATCCCAACCAATATAATATCACAAAAAATTAAGGACAACCTTGTCCTCCAAAGTCACCAAAACTTAGAACAACCTTTTTCTCTGATGACCATACAAATCAGAAAAGAAAACCTCGGCAATATCTAGAGATCTCCTCTGCACATGAATATATTATAGACCACTTGTGCGACCTGTTGATGTCACATGTTAGCCTGTACATATATGTACCTGCCCAGAATCTAAGATACGTGATTCACCAACTGGAAACCCGCATACATATGATGTTTTCTYCACTTCAAATCACGTATACCCTATATGTGATTTGTCCTTCTGCAACCCACATATATATGTGCTTCATCCTCCTGCAAATTTCGTATGGTACAAAAAAATCACTCACATGTGCGACCTTCTTCGCTCCTCTCTCTTGGGCCAAATTCACCACCTTGCAAACTTCCCCTTTGTTGAGATCACCAATCCTCCTAACACAAGTGTAGACTCACTTATGCTAGCTCCATCATGTCTCCACACACACTACATGATATGTAATGTCACAATGACCTCTCTCCTTTATATACAAGTCCTAGGGATCAACATGGAATCCCCTCTATGAGTCAACATCAAATAATTCTTTCCTTATGGGTGTGAAACCCCAACACAAGCCCACAAATCCCATCACCAAACCCATGAAGCCCCTACTCAAATCCAAGGGGGTTTTCACCAAACCCATGAAGCCCCTACTCAAATCCAAGGGTGTTTTCACCAAACCATAAGTGTGATGTGGTGCCCATGATGATTCCCACATGCCCAACCCTAGGTTCATGTGAGAATACCTGCCTGAAGCTATACAAATCAACATAAAATTCCTCAATTTTTCCCCAAAACCTTTATTTTCTATCAAATTAGACCCCCTAATCCCAAATTGAAACTCTCAATTACCTCAATTGTCTCTCTAAACATCGCCTTCATGCCAAAGCCTCTCAATTTCAGGAGAAAACCAAACCACCACACTATTTCATACCCATTGATTTAAGGTTTCATAGCCACAACGATGGCCAATTCATGCAAAGCAAATGAATTTTCCCTAAAATTCCTCTTTTCTAGAAAATTAGACCCCCCTAATCCCCAATTGAAACACTTAATTACCTCAATTGCCTCTCAGGCCAACCCCTTCCCACCAAATCCTCTCAACCACCACATTGTTTAACACCCACCAGTTTAACGTTTCATGGCCATGGCTAGTTCACGTATAACAAATGAATTTTCCCAAAAACCCTCTCTTTTGCCAAATTAGAACCTCTAATACCCAATTGAAACTTCAACTAACTCAATTTCCTCTTAGGTCGGCCCCTTCCCACCAAAGCCTCACAATTTCGCATGAAAATCAAACCACAACACTATTTCACACCCACCGGTTCAAGGTTCTCCTAAGATACATTACATTATGATAATAACTTAGTTATAATAATAATAATAATAACCGAGTTATAATAATAATAATAATAATAATAATAGTTTTAATAGTTTTAATAACCTCCAGATATAAATGCAATAATTACATTGTGATAATAACTTAGTTATAATAATAACAACCTAGTTATAATAATAATAATAATAATAATAATAATAGTTAATAGTTATAATAACCTATTATAATAACTTAGGTTGACTTAGAGTAACAATCTTGTTATTATAATAATAGCCTAGTTATCATAATAATAATACTTAATAATAATAAAACATTTAGTAGTAGTATTAGAGTTAGAACAAAGGAAAAACCTAGAATAGTGCTATTATATTACTATAATAACCTAGCTATAATAATAGTTAATAGTTATAATGATAATTTAGATATAATAATAATGATAATAACCTAGGTTCAACCTACAATAACAATTTATTTATAATAATAACCTAGTTATCGTAATAGTAATAATTAATATTCTTTCAAAATAAAAATGGGACTGGGGAAAGGCACCAACAACTATGTTGAACTGATGACTCTTCTCCTTCTACTCAAAATAACAAAAGAATATGAACTAAATTCCATACAACTATTTGGTGACTCATTGAATGTAATAACGTAGGTACAAAAAACACAGCACTGCCACAATATTTTATTGCAACCTATTCTAAGGGAGACTCACAATTTCTTGGATACATTTGACCATTTATCTATCCAACATGTTTACATGAATAGGAATGTCATAGCATATTCGTTGTTCAAAGAAGGGCTCAATATCAATTTTGGGCAATGACACTTTACAGAAACAGATGGAGATACAGTTCGTGCATTCTTCCACAAACCCTTAATTGAAGATCAGACTCATCCTATAGCTCACTAATCCACGAGATTATTTTTTTTGGCATGAAAACAACAACAGTTCTCAGCTCTACTATTGGGATGTATTATATTTTTTGATGTAATTGCACTCTAAAATTGCATACTCTATTAGCATATTAACAGACCTTGGACATGAAGAAGTTATTGGTACACCAGTTTATGGTCCGCAAAACTATCAGTAGATCAACACTTTCCCTGATGCAACCATCTCACTTTCTTTATGCTTTCGAGTGTGCTAAACTAGCACCTACAAAATGTAATTTTGTCTCTCTGGATGATTAAAATTACGCTTTTTTTTTCCAAGGAAAAAATAATAATAATAAAAACAATGCAATTAGTAGTAGTATTAGGGTTAGAGTAATGGAAAAACCTAGAATATTACTCTTATACTATTAATTGTTATAATGAATAGGTGATAATAATAATTATTTTAAGGACAAGAATAAGTAACAAATACCTCAAAATATAAATGAAATAAAACTAAAGACCATAATTAAGTTATAGTAATAATAATAATAATAATAATACCTAGTTATAATAATAGTAATAATAATCTACCCTTGATGGGGTCCCACCTAGCCATGGGAGAAATCAAGACACTTGGACATCAGTGTCCACTCTGTGCGCTCAGCCCCCTGCCCAAGACGGCTCATTTATGTAGACTACACCCTCGTGTTCTAGTTCTCATGTGTTGCATTAAGTTTCAGGTCTTATCGATGGTTGGTGTGGTTAAGTCTAGTACATATACGAAGAATGCCATTTATGGTAGTGGAATGGCTCTTTCATGGACTTCGAACCTCACCATCACCCATTTTACACTTGCCTAGATTTATTTTTCCCTCATTCTTGCTCCCATTGGAAAAATTGTCTCCACTTCCATCTGTCTCTTTCCTCTTTCATCATCTCCTTGCATGATTTCAGTCCTTTTCGACTCCCCTTCTGGTTCTTTCCTCCCTCTCTCAGCATGATGCCTCGTGAAAGAAGTAAACCTTGGAAAGGATTGGGGTCATACATCGGTTCTATAGGCTTCCACTCTTCACCTATCCCATCGTCCAATCTTTCAAATTATTCTCCACTTCCCTCTTCCCTTGTGTCAAGCCAATGTGACGAGGAGGTTTAGGGATATGCCATTGTAGAAGAGGAAATTCCACTTGAACATATTCATGAAAATTTGGCGTCTCCAACCTTGCACACAACAAGAAGGTCTCCAATAGTTGTTCCTACTACTTTGAACTAAAATAATGATACAACAAGCAACTCACAGGTTCCAGTGGACAACTCCACTAGAATGAATGAGCATAATTCTTCGCCTCGGTTTTTTGAAGATCATCTCTAGTTGATACTTGAACTTCGCATGGATATTGCATAACAACATTTCCACCAAGAGATGATGGACCACCATCTTTCTGACCTCCTCGACTCTTTATCTGGACAATAATCACGTCAACTCATCCAGTATGTCATCGTCAATATGTGTGCAATTCAACTAGACATGTTCATCCTTGTGGCGATGGTGGTAGTAGTCAGTTTGGTGTTTAAATCCAATATTATGCCATGGTTTTTCTTACCTCACATTTTCAATTTCAGTGGTTTATAGGTATGTTTTAAATCCAAGCTGGTTATGTAGCCAATCTGACAACTTTAGACATTTTCTTTTGGCCCCCCAGGGTAGACTTTTAATGTTATATAACACCGAGTGTTGACACTGAATTCCTTTTTTGGCAATCCAAACACCAAGTTGAATGATATGTAGTTGGTACTCTGTTTACTGAAGGCAATATAAGCTCTAACTTCCAAAAAAAAATAGCAATAATAACCTAGTTATAATAATAATAACATGGTTACAATAATGATAATAATAATAACCTAGTTATAATAATAATAATAATAATAGTACTAGGGTATAGAGTAAAGGAAAACATAAAATTATATTAATACGTTATTAATTATTTTAAGGGAGAAGAACAAGAATTAAGGTGAAAAGAATAAAGAACATAAAAAAAGAGAGCAATTGGAACAAACAAAAAGGATGAGAGAACAAACAATCAATCAAGAGGACCAAAAACAGATATTAGAGGAAGCCAAAAAACACCAATAAATCGAGGAAGAAGGAGAAAAATCCTAAGGAGGCTAAGTGATCCATATGGATATCGGTGTCCACCCACCTTTCCAACTGGCTCAAAACAGTTTTCTGACATTTTTGGCAATTTACTATTTTTAGCAGTTTTTCGGGTCCTGAACTTCTGGAGCCGTTTTGAGGCCCTAAACGGCGCTTTTTGGGGTATGTTGCAGGAAAATTTCATAATGAAATTTTGTCGAAATGTTGTATTCCTCGGATAGATATTTCTAATGAGGTATTATATGCCTAAAACAGAGATCGTATGCAAAAGTTATGACCCCAGGAAGTTGATGTACCAACTTACCCAAACGGGGCCCACATGACTCTTGGCGCTTCATCTCCTAGGGTTAGGTTTTTGGATGTCTAGGACTTTTGGCATTCCTGTTTATTGTAAAAAGGCCTTCAGAGCCTCATTGTAATGATCTTCTTGCAAATGCGCGTTGCCGTCACATCTCTTCTCAGAGATAAGCCGCCACCATTCTAGCAAGCTTGTTTCCGCTGCATTTTACAGTTTCAGCTTATTTCGTTATTTAATAGAAAACCAATTTTACTGTATCTCTGTTATTTTTGTGTTAAGCACCTGTTAATAATCTGTATTCATTTCGTTCTGCTCATAAAATCCGGATCAGTGGTATCAGAGCGGTCTGCTCCTTGTCGTCTTAATGCATGTCCCCAACGAGATCGGAGTACAAAGAATTGGGTCTCGAGCTTGT
>JASDQU010102585.1:15478-45361 GCA_032191745.1 Picea mariana | reverse complement strand
GCATTCCTGTTTATTGTAAAAAGGCCTTCAGAGCCTCATTGTAATGATCTTCTTGCAAATGCGCGCTGCCGTCACATCTCTTCTCAGAGATAAGCCGCCACCATTCTAGCAAGCTTGTTTCCGCTGCATTTTACAGTTTCAGCTTATTTCGTTATTTAATAGAAAACCAGTTTTATTGTATCTCTGTTATTTTTGTGTTAAGCACCTGTTAATAATCTGTATTCATTTCGTTCTGCTCATAAAATCCAGATCACTAAGGTCGAGGAAAAATTTGTTATATTTTACCTGTTTCTTATAAGAGGAAGCTAGTTCTTGTTAATCTCTAGACCCCTGTGTCTATTCAAGTTGTTGGGATGCTTAATAATTTCCATAGATTATCTAATTCAACGTTTGAAAAAATTATCCTCTCTTGCCAGGATCTTAGTGTTTTCTAAGCACATGTGGTGTTTGGTGGTGAGGGAGTGTTCTGCTAATGTCGAGGTGTGACTTCGTTCATTCTTGGTGTCAACACCATGCTCTTTAATCCTGGTTTGAAAAGAATGACTTGCTTCTCCAATGTAACATTTGTCACATGAGCATTCCACCTTGTAGACTCCTTTGTATTAATGTCGATCAATGTTGTCTTTGACGGATCTCATTTTTTGTTTTATGGTATTTGATGGATTGAAGATTGTTGTGATCTACTTCTTTTTCAACACTTTGGAAATATTGTGAGTGACCCCTTGAATGTAAGGGAGGTAAGATTTTTGTTAGACAATTGGCTTAGGTTGATGGACAGTTGGTTTGAATTGTTGGTTTTCATTGATTTCAACCCTTGGAGAGTGATATTGTAGATTTATGTCAACCCTTGGAGAAGTCATGTAGCGAATTCCGGTAGCGCAAAGGTATGGGTAAGGGACCCGAGTTTGTTTGAGGTATAAATGCATGAATATCAATGAATATGCAGGTAATACTATTCTATATGAATAGTACACGTCATGCCATTTCCATTGATATGTGGAACGCCACGTGGTTCCTCACGGTTAGTGAGATATGGCCTTGTGAAGTTGGAGGATCCCCAAGAGTATTCTATAATCCCCTAGAAGGTCAACAAGAAGTAAATTATTCTAGAAAGTCTTCAAAAAGATTCCTAGTCAATGTGATTTCAAGGATAAATTAATTAAATAATAAAGTTAACAAAGTGGTTAAGTGGATACCTCTAGAGGAAGCTACTTGGAGAATATAAATAAGAGAGCAAAGGTCTCCCATTAGCACCTATTGAGAATATTGAAAATTTAAAAGTGATTGAGGTAACCAAAGGAGATATAAGGTGAATTTCAGATGGAAGGTGAAGTAAAGAAGGCTGAAATTCAAGGGAGGGTAAAGTATTTTTGATGATGTTTTCTAAGGTATGTTATTTAAAGGTCATCTCACTATTTTCGCAATAAATTTTTTTCCAGAATGATTCAGGTAGCGAAATATAGAGGTTGTTTAGACAACATATCCAAGTAACTGTGATAAAAATTTCATCTTGTGGGTTGTTTTAGTTTGGGAGTTACACTCTATGGAAGATAGGGTTTGTGGCTAGTGCTGAAACTAGTCTAAAACAGGTGTTCCAGGTAAAAACATCACAACTTCTTCATAACAGATCCAAATTCAGTGCGATAAAATGAATTGGTTATATTATAGTCTGTAGTATATTGTGTACCATTTTCAGATCCATATAACAAATATTTTGCATGTGGTATGCTCTACAAGTTCGCTCTCTAGAATAAACTAGAATTTAGTAAGGTGTGCCATTTTGCTATAACTCCTTTTCTGGGAGGTTTCAAGTAGTGAAACCTGGAGGATTTGCAGAGAAGACACTGAAGAATGTTGTGTATAGTTTTCAGACCTTTATGCATTACATGTACATATTTATTATTGTTGCAATTTAGGGTTATTGACTAATAAAAAATTAGTCATGTGAGACTAAAGTAAAGTTTGATGAAAAAGTTAGTCTCTTGTTGTTGAATTTAAGGAAGGTTTTTAGGTCTGTGATCACATACACCAGGTTTGTTACAGAGTTACAGTTATGTTTATATTCATGTTTTGATGGTTACATTTGGTCATGACATGGTACATGCTTGAGGCTACATAACAGTGAGGTTTGGCACACGGTTTTATGTAAGGGTTTATTGTATGGATTTGTGATGTATTGCTCGAGGACTCTTATTAGTTGTATTGATGTGTATTTTGGTATATGGTTGAGGTATATGTTGAGTTCATGGATGAGATACTTAGTTGATGAGTTGGCATATACATGAGGTGTATGGTATGGTGATGTTGGTACATCTTGATGAGGTATAATTTGGCTTGTTATTGATACATGATTTGTACATACTTGGTACATTGTTAGAGGCACTTGTTGGTAATATTGTTGGGAATATTTGTAGTCATATTGGCACATGGTTTATGGCTGATGTGGCATAGAGATATTGGTATTGGTTATGGTTGTGAGGTGTTGTGATGTGCATGGTTGATGCACTTGTGATGTTACAGGTTGCACTAGTTGTTGATGTACATGATTGGTTGATGAGATTATTGTGACATGTTATTGGCACAGGTTGTTGGTTACATATTGTTGTTACAGGTGTTGTTACAAGTTGTTGGTACAGGTTGTTACAGGTTGTTGGTAAAGGTTTTTTGGTACAAGTTGTTGGTACAGGTTGCTTTGTACAGGTTGTTACAATTTGTTGGTACAGGTTGATAGTGAAAGAGTGATAATGACAGTGGTTGATTCAGTGATAGTGACAGGTTGTCTATATTTGGTGCTTATATTTCTGGGAGGTAGGACGGGGCAAGGATAGGTGGTTGGATCCACCTTCCAGTTGCAGTAGGAGAACCGGGCAGTTGGAGCTTCCTTCAGGTTGGAGCTTGAGAATTAGGGGGTTAGATCCTCCTTCTAGTTGGAACTAGAGAATTGGGTGCTTGTAGCCACCTTCCGGTTGGAGCCGGAGAACACATGGGGTTGGAGCCTCCTTCTAGTTGGAGCCAGAGAATTGGAAGTTGGTACTTCCTTGAATTTAATTCTTAAATACATATAAGAAAAGTATTCCATGGTTTTCTCACACATTGGGTTTCCACGTAAAATATCGGTGTATCGTGCATTGTGTGGATGTGTCTATTATTGTTTATTATGCACTGATRGATGTTAATTTTATATGATGCAATAACATATTACTGATGAACTGATGAACATTGTTGAATAAGTTAAAGGAATATACATCGTGTAAATTATTAATAAGTGGTATAAATTATGCATYGCTGATTCACCCCCCCTCTCAGTAATCCAACAATTGTTATCAAATCTGGTTCCTTTAGGAAACAGTTTAACCACTGGAAGGAGATTGGACTACCAATGTTTAATTGTCAGAATGGTCTAAATTATGAGATGTGGAGTATAGGGACGATAACCTTTTTAGAGGCACAGGGATAGGATATTTGGTATTTAGTTGTGACAATATACAATGCTACAAATAAATCAAAGACTGCAGCCAAGAAGGAATTGAAGAATAATAACAAAATAGCAATGGATTTCATCTAGGAAGGATTACCTGATCCGATAAGAGAAAATATTGGTAAATGTTCATCAGCTAAAGAACTCTGGGATAAGTTATATAATGTCTATTCTTCACCCATCACAGAGTCAAAAAATTTCAAAGAAGATCCAGGTACATCTCAAGAGGAAAGATGTTCACCATATTAGACAGATTTAGAAGAAGAAGAGTACATAATCAACAAAAGTATGTTGTTTTTCTTTAATTTTGAAAAACACAGACATCTTGAAAATGAATGCCCTGAAGGTAATGAGACAAAAAATCCATTTGAAATAGAAGACAATTATGACGCAGAACTAATCAGTGATTTAGATGATCTAATGAAAGAAAGAGAAGAAAACAAGTCACTCAAGAAAGAATTGATGAAACAAAAGGAAAGTGTTCAAGGTTCTGAAGAAGCTCATTAGATCATCAAGAATTTAAGAGCTCAACTAGAAGAGGCCATAAGAATTGAAGAAACTCTAGAATATCAAAAGCAATGCTTAGAATCCAACATAGTAGCACAAAAGGAAGAAGTAGAAAAGATAGAAAAGATACTGACACATCATCTCCAGGAAAGAACCGATGACTTAAACCAGCTTGAGGAAGAGTTTGGTCAAGAAGAGAGAAGACTCGAAGAATAAATAATTACATTGAAAATCCAACTTGAAGAAGCAAAGAAAACGAAAGAAGTCATGAAGTCTCAGATAATGAAGAAAGAAGAAGAGGTTGAGAAGCTTGAAGAAGAATTTGTCGCACTGAGATTCAAAGTCATCAAGCTCAACACAAACGTTGAAGAGACAAAAACATCCATGTCAACAGTAGAGAATAAAGAGAAGCATTCTAGGTTGCTAGAAAAGAAGAATGAAGAAAAGAGCAAGAGTTATGCAGAAGTACTCAAAGGAGGGAATCATGGTCAACCAGAATCTAAGAAAACTGATAAAGATACATGATCAGTCAAGGCAGGAATTCAGAAGGATTACACCACAAAGAATATCATTCACTCCCAGGTATGTAAATTTCTTTTATGGTCATTGTTTTTATTGTACTAACTTTGGACATAAGGTTGCGGATTACAGGGATTATAAAGGAAATGTTCAAGCAAGAAATGCATATGTGGCCCCACGTAACATTGAATGTTACAAATGTCATAACTATGAACACATAGCTTGTGATTGTAGAAGCATGATCGATACTTCCATGAAAGAGAACATTTATATCAGATATAAGAAAGTATGGATAAGAAAACAAGAAGAACAGGTGAAAAAAGACAAGGTCCTAGAGATTGCAATATTGGAAATAACATGAGATGAAGACAAATCTACAAAGAAAAAGGAAGATGTCAAATACATAAAGGTTTGGAAAAGAAATGAAAGAAAAGAAGGACATGTAAATAGGGAACAGGTTCAAGAGGTTGTACTTCCAGGTATTGTAGTACAAGATTAATCCACAGACAGAAAGAAAGTAGTCAGAGTTCAGAAAGATATTGAGCCTATCAACAAAGACGTTTATGACTCTGCATCCGAGCGGACACTTTTTTGAGCCATCTGGCTTGAAGACTCGCATAAAATATGTATGGTGAACAAGGGGAGTCTATATAACAACTCTACAGATCAAAGATTCATCTTTCAAGCATCTTACATAGTTCAAGTAGACAGACTCAAAGCAATCAGTTAGCAGAAGTACAATATGACAGATTGATCAGTTGACAAAATTACACAGGAATAAGTCTATGATTGTATTTAGAAAAATATATCTTCAAAACATGTTGTTCCACACATGCAGAGTTTGGATTAAAGATAGAGAAGAATAGTGGACAAATTTGATGTTTGATGATCCGTTGCAACAGTGAAGAATTCATGATAGGACAAACACATATGGTTCAGTCAACATTGTGGATAGTTGAGTAGCAAAGTCTTGGACAATATGGACAAAGATGGATTCATAATATGCTTAGCAGTGGGTTAACAATTGGAATCAGTTGAAATAAGTTGATCACAGAAGGACAAGCAATGAAAGGCACAATAGAATAGGGAAAGAGAAACAGTCAACAAAAGCGATATCATCATAAGGATATTGTTGAAAAGTATGGGTCACATGGACACAGATGAATTCGTAAGAACACTTAGCAGGTCTGGACAAATATATGATAGTGGATGAGAGCATGGATTAAGAGACTGGTTCAAATATAAAGGAACATTATCATAATGGATGATAATGACACATGAATGTTTGAATGATTTTCTTGAATGATTTTCATATATGTCAGTTGATTACACAAGGAAGCGCCAATGTACAAAAACTCCAAAAGCAAGCAGGTATAGGAATCCCTACATGTCATCTACACGACATCTTGTAGATAAGTACTCAAGGGAGAGAAACAGAAGCATGGAGACAACTAGAAAGATCATTGAGAGAAGTTTTCAGACACAGAAAGAGCACAAAGGCATGGTTCTAGGGGGAGCGATGGTCACAAGGGAAGAATGAGAGATATGACTTCAGTGTTGCATCAGAGTGATACCCTTTGTTAAAGGGGAAGATATTATTCAGATGAAGGGAGAGAGAGTAATCAGAGGTTTAGAAACACAAAGAAAGACCAAAGGAATTTAGACAGGGGGAGCAACCCCAAAGGGAGATACCCTTTTCCATTGATGTCAAAGGGGGAGAGAGATAGAAAAATTGATGAGGAGTATGAGCATGCATAATTATCATGACTATGTGTTGTCATCAATGTTGGTGGTGCCATCAATGCCAAAAGGGGATATTGTCAAACAATTTGCTTAGGTTGATGTATAGTTGGTTTGGATTGTTGGTTGTCATTGATGTCAACCCTTGGAGAAGTCTAGTAGCAGATTTCGGTAGCGCAAAGGTATGGGTAAGGGACCCGAGTTTGTTTGAGGTATAAAGGCATGAAGATCAATGAATATGTAGGTAAGAATATTCTACATGGATAGTTCACATCATGCCATTTATGTTGATATGTGGAACGCCACGTGGTTCCTCACGGTTAGTGAGATATGGCCCTGTGAATTTGGAGGATCCCCAAGAGTATTCTAGAAGCCCCTAGAAGGTCAACAAGAAGTCAATTATTCTAGAAAGTCTTCAAGAAGATTCCTATTCAATGTGGTTGCAAGGAGAAATTAATTGAATAATAAATTTGACAAAGTGGTTAAGTGGATACTTCTAGAGGAAGCTACTTGGAGAGTACAAATAAGAGAGCAAGGGTCTCCCATTAGCACCTATTGAGCATATTGATTATTTACAAGTGACCGAGGTAACCAAAGGATATCTATGGCGAATTTCAGAGGAAAGGTGAAGTAAAGAAGGCCGAAATTCAAGGGAGGATAAAGTATTTTTAATGATGCTTTCTAAGGTATGTTATTTACAGTGGTTAAGTGGATACTTCTAGATGAAGCTACTTGGAGAGTATAAATAAGAAAGAAAGGGTCTCACATTAGCACCTATTGAGCATATTGAATATTTAAAAGTGACTGAGGTAACCAAAGGAGATCTAAGGAAAATTTCATAGGAAAGGTGAAGTAAATAAGGCCAAAATTCAAGGGAGGATAAAGTCTTTTTAATGACACTTTCTAAGGTATGTTATTTACAGGTCATCTCACCATTTACAATCTGTAGTATATTTTGTACTATTTTCAGATCCATACATCAATTATTCTACGCATGGCATGCTCTACGAGTTCGATCTCTAGAATAAGCCAGAATTCAGCAAGGTCTGCCATTTTTGCTATAACTCCTTTTTGGGAGGTTCCAAGTAGTGAAACCTTGAGGATTTGCAGAGAAGACACATAATAATATTGTGTATAATTTTGAGACCTTGATGCATTACAAGTACATATTTATTCTTGTTGCAAGTTAGGGTTGTTGACTAATCCAAAATTAGTCATGTGAGACTAAAGTAAAGTTTGATGAAAATGCTAGTCTCTTATTGTTGAATTTAAGGAAGGTTTGCAAGTATGTGATCATATACACTAGGTCTATTACAAAGTTATAGGTATGTTTATATTCATGTTTTGATGGTCACATTTGGTCATGACATGGTACATGATTGAGGCTACATAACAATGAGGTTTGGCACATGGTTTTATGTAAGGGTTTATGGTATTTGGCTTATGGATTTGTGATGTATTTCTAGAGGACTTTTATTGGTTGTATTGACGTATGTTTTGGTATATGGTTGAGGTATATGTTGAGTTCATGCATGAGATACTTAGTTGATGAGTTGGCATATACATGAGGTGTATGGTATGGTGATGTTGGTACATCTTGATGAGGTATAACTTGGCATGTTATTGATACATGATTTGTACATGCTTGGTATATTGTTAGAGGCACTTGTTGGTGATCTTGTTGGACATATTTGTAGTGATATTGGCACATGGTTTATGGTTGATGTGGCATAGAGATCTCAGTATTGGTGATGGTTGTGAGGTGTTGTGATGTGCATGGTTGATGCACTTGTGATGGTATAGGTTGTACTAGTTATTGATGTAAATGATTGGTTGATGAGATTATTGTGGCAGGTTATTGCCACAGGTTGTTGGTTACAAATTGTTGGTACAGGTGTTGTTACAGGTTGTTGGTACATGTTGATTGGTACAACTTGTTACAGGTTGTTGGTACATGTTGCTCGGTACATGTTTGTTACAAGTTGTTGGTACAGGTTGACAGTGACAGAGTAACAGTGACAGTGGTTGATTCAGTGGCAATGACAAGTTGTCTACATTTGGCACTTATATTTCAGGGAGGTAGGATGGGGCAAGGATAGGTGGTTGGATCCACCTTCCGGTTGGAGTCGGAGAACCAAAGAGTTGAAGCTTCCTTCATGTTGGAGCTTGAGAATTAGGGGGTTGGAGCTAGAGAGTTGGGTGGTTGTAGCCACCTTCTGGTTGGAGCCAGAGAACACAAGGGGTTGGAGCCTCCTTCTGGTTGGAGCCAGAGAATTGGGTGGTTGTAGCCACCTTCTGGTTGGAGACTGAGAAACAAAGGAGGTTGGTGCCTCCTTCTAGTTGGAGCCAAAGAATAGGAATTTGGTGCTTCCTTGAATGTAATTCTTAAAGACATATAAGAAAACATTATGTGGTTTTCTCCCACATTGGGTTTCGACATAAAATACAGGTGTACTGTGCATTATGTGTATGTGTCTATTATTTTTTATTATGCACTTATGGATGTTAATGTTATATGATGCAATAACATATTATTGATGAACTGATGAAAATTGTTGAATAAGTTAAAGGAATGTAGATTGTGGTTAAAAGGATTAATAAGTGGTATAAATTGCTCATTATTGATTCACCCCCCCCTCAGTAATTCAACATTTTTTTACCAAAGGAATTGTTGTTGAGATTTCATGTTCACTATTTGTTATTTCTAGTGATTTTCTTATCGCACTGTTGATGTCCTTTTCTTTGTAACCTATACTTATGAAGACTTCAGATAGATGATATTTTTCTTGTTCTAGTTGCTCTTCATCGGAGATTTTGATGGCCCTTATGGCTAGGGTGTTAAGTACTCCTATCTTCTGGTTCCAGTGGTGATGAGAGCCTACGTGAAGATAATGTTTGTGTGTTTTTTCTTCCTGTAGACTAGATGTCCCAAGTTCCCATCCTCTTTTCCGTTGATTATCACATCTAGGAATGGAATGCTACCATTATCCTATGGTTCCATTATGAACTTGATATCCCTTAAGAGATCATTTAGATGTTGGAAGAATTTTTCAAGTTCATCTTTCTCATGGGGCCATAACACATTGGTATCATCCACATATATTTTCCATCTCAATGGTTTTAGGGGGTAAGTATCCAAATATTTCTTCTCAGAGTTCTCCATAAAAAGATTTGCGACAATGGGAGAAAGTGTAGATCCCATTGCTACCCCACTTGTTTGTTCATAAAATTATCCTTGGTAGCTAAAGACTAAGGAATAGAGATAGAATTCAACTAGATTTGTTTTCTTTGGATTAGTCACTTCTTTGATAATCTGAATAGCTTCGTCAAGTGGGATTTTGGTGAGCAAGGAGACAACATCAAAGCTGAAGAAGAGGTTTCACCTTCTCATTCTTGATGATACTAACAAATTCACTTGAGTCTTTGATAAAGGATGTTTGTAGGGACAACTAAGGGGCAAGGGGTCTCAACTAGCACACTTGAATGAAACCCCATAGTAATATAACACATGTGTGTGATGTATTAACTATGTAATATTGGGTCCGAAGCTAATCCATCTTGGAAATCAATACCCACTAGGATTTTAGCAATAGTCATCAAACCAAATTCTTGGAATTCCATGTCTACCTCATAGAAAACCCCCAACTCATTTCCAATGGATTTAAAAACATTATATGACCAAAAATCAACCGTAAGACCTGGTAGTTTTACCCAAATGGGCATACTATCCATTTTCTTTGACCTTGCATCAAAAAAAGGGGTCCACTGTTTTAAAAACAACATGGTTGATCCCCATTTCCATACATAATCTAAGATACTATTTGAATCTTCTTCTGATATGAATATAAAATCCATTGAACCACAATCTAGAATGAGGAAATTGGGTAAATAACGCAACATGGGCTCCCATGAGTCCTTCAAACATGCTCTTAAAATCACTTCTCCCATCCTTGTACGCATAAACTGACCTGCCAAAACCATAGCCACTAATTTGACCACTTCGTTCATATGAATATCCTCCCATGAAAGCAATTTAACCAACAATTTTTTTTTCTTCACACACTTCTTATGTTTTTTATTTGACACTTCTTCCTCCACTACCAAGCCATCCATATTGCTACTTCCAAAAAAACCCACAAGATATTCATCTACAAGACTCACAGCTAAGCCTCCTACTAAACAGAGACTAGTCGAGTTGATTTGAAATATCCACCACCAAGACCTGGAAAACTCCCTTCAAGAGATGTCGGTTAAGGATACGAGACCATTGAGGTCACGACCATCAATAATACAAATCACGCCGAACTCTCTGTGCATGAAACCCGAACAATAGGATGATTTTGTTGCACTTTTGGAATACATGCACCTTTCTCAAAAATCACTTGCAAGGTAGGAACATACTCATGATCCAATCTCTCTGCATCACCATGAAACCATACACCAACAAGAGAATAATACCCACCATAACTCAAGACATGAGGCACAACAAAACAAGGAGTACGTGTGTGATCAAAATAATATGAAACCATAGGGCACGTAGATGACTTGATGGGAGACATTATGGGCACCTTCCTAGACACTTCCACCAATAGGTAACCCTATGGTACCACCACCTCCTCATATGGTTCAAGAAAAGTGTTTAAACCACTAATATAGAACAAAATACTCACATCATTATCCAACTTTGCACTAAGACCCTTACATGCATCCACTAGAGATTTAGACCCTAAGAAGCAATAGGTTAAAAAACCTGGAGAATGATTCATGACCTCCCGCACTGAGGATTGAGAGGCCCAAATATCTCATCCTTCATATAGTTATGGAGAAAAATCAACCTCATCCAACTCCATGCTAAAAAATAACCCCCCGATTGAAGGCATCCCATATCCCATCCTGCCATCCAAAACTTGAGTAACTAATAAGTTATAAGAAAATCCTTTTTAAATACCAAACATTTACATTATTTAAATAATTCCCACCGACCCCTATTGTTGGGTACTTTCCACATGAAATGTTATTTTTGGCTCGATAATTCTAAAGATAAAGGTTTTTAAAAGGTCAATGGGGAGTTGTGTTACACCTTGAGAAATTGGAGAAGGATGAAAACCATAAAATCAAGGTCATATTCCTAAGCTTTGTGCATCATGTGGGTTATCTTAGTTATGGAAGGCAATGAAGCCTTGAAGGTGCTTATAAGAAACTACATTTTTTTGTGATACCCTCTTGGAAAAATATGTGGGAAGGCCCCAACCTTCAAACAATAGTTATCATTGAAATTTTGATTAAAACTAGGGGCTTGTTTATGGTTTGGAGCATCTAGATAGCCTAGGAAGTAGTAAGACTATTTTTAAGCCAAATATATCAGTTTTTGAGACTAGGGATCTATTTAAAAACCACTCCATTTGGTGGTCTCTAATTTTTGCTAAAGAGGAACAACTTTGGTTGAGATTACATGGTTCTTGACTTTTGGATTTTCTAGGAAAGGTATTAACTTGGTTGGGGATTTATTTGATAGCCAAGAAAGGTTATGAGTGTCAAGGCTAGATCTAAAAGCTAAATTTGGGATTAATAACACTAATAGTATTATCATCGACAAGATCAAAAAATTATTTCTATATTCAATCTTGCTTAAGTTGGGGCTTTGATCCATCCATCCCTAGTCACAAGACTAGAAATGGAATCAATTTGCGGCCTTTAGTAAATATATGAATTCTTATGGACATAAGTGGTTATGCCCAAGGCCCATCCTTGATCAACGATTAAATATGATTTGGAGAATTAATTTAAACTAAATTATGGAACTTTTAGGGCTTTGTAACCCATGGAATTTAGTAATTAAGCTTAAAAAATAATTCTTTGCTTGGTCGCTAATAACAGGAAACCTCCTTCGGGGTGGTAGGTGTTGTTATCACACAGTTTGTAGATGGGAGAGAGGCTAAAGGATAGCAGGTCAAACTGGAAAAACATGAACCTTCCCCACCCAATGTCACCACAATGGGGAGGTTCTTTCTATTTAGGGAGGTTAGGCCCAGGGGAGACGTCCCCAGTGACCTGTGGCTTTGAAGAGGCAAAGGTTACCGGGGACATCTCCCCTGAGCCCAACCTCTCTAAATAGAAAGAACCTCCCCATTGTGGTGACATTGGGTGGGGACGGTTCTTGTTTCGCCAGTTTGACCTGCTATCCTTTAGCCTTTCTCCCATCTACAAAATGTGCGATAACATATTAGCGTCGTTGCTGGGGAGGAGGAGAGAGCACTAGGCCTTGCTTTTGCAACACCGGAGTGAGCCTCTCTCCCCTGGGGTTCTACTTTTAAGGCCCTGCTCTAGCAGCACCTTGAAACTTTTCCCTCCAGTCCTTTGAAATCTCTTTCCCTTCAACTCTTGCATCCATCATTTATTGACTCCTTTAACCCTAAGGCACTGATCTCCAGCCTCTAGCGTTGAAGTGAAATCAAATCCAAACACTCTCAAACTTCTTTTAAACTGAAACCCTAACTACACTAACCCTAACCTGCTAACCCTAAAATGATGACGTCACCCTTGGTTATTTCATCTTGATGCAGCAATGTTTCATTTTATAAGCAATTGAATGGTAGTTAAGAGCATTTATTGGATTGAGTGTTGATTTGTTGCATTGAATGCTATATCGTTCCAGTATTTATTGACAAGTGACATATTTATCATTACCATTTTGAAAACATTGATTTCGTCAATATCTACTGTCAAATTGCTTACATTGAATATCAGATAGTCATTGATTTATGAAGTACTAACCAAGAGTGCACGTATTAGTCTCCTTGTTGTGTTGTCTCAAGCAGGTGCTTCTCTTTTCTTTGGTTATACTCTATTATTGGTTGTTTATTCGGGACTATCTTTTGGGGTGGTGATTTGTGAAGGGGGAACTATCTTATTTCTCTTAAACCTTTGCCTCTTCAAAGCCACAGGTCACCAGGGACGTCTCCCCTGGGCTTGACCTCCTTAAATATAAATAACCTCCCCATTGTGGTTACATTGGGTGGGGAAGGTTCCTGTTTCGCCAGTTTGACCTACTATCCTTTAGCCTCTCTCCCATCTACAAACTGTGCGATAACATATTGGCATCGTTGCCGGGGACACTGAGTCAATTCTCCTCAAACGACAAATCTTTTCGGTAAGCCTTGCCTCAAGAGCCTTATCTTACAAGCTTACCCGGTGACTCCACTAGGGTGTTTTCCCTTTTCTTTGATAGTTTCAAGTAAACTATATGGCGACTCCACAAACTAAAAAGAGGTTGAATAATTCTCCTTTTTCTTTCAGAAGGAAGCCTCCGAAGAACTCTCCTGTTGTCAAATCACTTTTCGGGAAGAGCCTTCCTTTAAGAATCATGTCTAGCTCTCAAACCGCTACAACGAACCCATCCAACAATCAAAGACAATGGTCATCTACTCTTTTCAAACCGTTAGACATGTCAACCATACCAGGCTACCCTAGGCAAATGCCACCCAAGTATGAGAAGTGGTTGCCTAAATTTACCGGTATTGATGCAATCAGTGCCGAAGAGCACATGAGCAACTTTTGGGCATTTTTCCAGCTTCACCCCATTAGTGATGATGTTGAAGATCTAGTCATGAAGTTGTTCTCCGCTACTCTTTATGATGCCTCAAGGCGTATGTACCTAAGCCTTCCCGATGGAAGCATCAAAACCATGGATAGACTTGAAGAGGCCTTTCTCAAAAGATGGAGTGTCAAAGAAGACCCTAACATGCTCCTCACACGATTGAATAACCTTGTCAAATATGAAAATGAGTCCATCCAGGAGTTCCATACTAGATTTGAGACTTTGCTACAAAGGGTTCCCACAAGCCATCATCCGAAAGATGACTACCTCGTACATGTTTACACCAGATCTTTCAATGGCCAACTAGGGTATCTTCTCAGAGATAAAAAACCCCCAATCCATTCAGGAAGCCCAAGAGCTCGCTACTAAAATAGAGGGGAAACTCCTTTCATCCAAGATTGAGCCTTTTGCTAACCCAAGGGGGATAACAAACACTAAACCAAAAATAGTTCACAATGTTGAGCCTACTTCAGATCTATGTACCAATATCGCCAAGCTGCAAGCCTCCATGGATAATATCATGAAAAATCAGGAGGAAATGATGAGCAGGATTGTCAAATTGGAAAGATCTCAGACCCAAGCACCCAGGGTCCCGTACAAAGGCCAATTCCTGAAGGGAGGCCAATTTTATAAACCAAAGAATGAGCATGAAGTTCCAAATACTATGGCCCCTACAAACATTGTTGATGAAAATCCTTAGTGCCTAGAATGCAGCGAAGCACATTGGGAGCATGAGTGTCCTTACAATGGTGGCCATCAACAAGTCAACAACAAGAATTGTTTCATGGAGCTTCCTCAAATAAATATCACCGATGTAGAACATCAGGTAGTCGTGAAAGAAGCAACCGGATCAACAAGGATGGAGGTAATAAACAACCTGGACCAAGAATCACGAGAGAAGCTAAAGAAACAACAATTTCAGGTGTACAGAAGAAAGAATTTGAAACAACCTGCTGCTAATCAGGCAAAGCCCCCACCCCTGGAAATACTTCTTCCCAAGACATCCAAGGCTGGTAAGGTTGACCTGAACTTTGACTTCGAAGGGGCATTATAAAAAATGCATGTAAACGTCCCCCTGAGAGAACCAATCAAGATCCCATCCATCAAGGAACACTTTGATACTTTCTTTTTGGGATCAGATGAACCCATGGACCCCCCTATTATGTTGCAAGCTGATCACTTCGGGGTTCAATATGGTGAGAACCCTCCTTTCTTCATGACATTGGCAATGAACGACAAGAACCTCAACAATTGCATGTTAGATATAGGTGTTGGTGCCAACATGATGTCACTCAAAGTCATGCGACAAGTGGGTTTGAAGGTCACATGGCCTTATAGAAATGTATGTGGCTTCGAATCTAAATCCATACCCACACACGTGGTGGTTGAGAATGTTGAAGTTTTCCTGAAGGAGTATCCAGAGAAGATGGTCCACATTGACATCGTGGTAGTTGATGTCCCAGATGTGTAGGGGATGTTGTTATCTAGGAAGTTTGTTGCAATGTTAAGTGGCACCCCTGAGATGGACCTCACATTTTTGCAATTGACTTTGAAAAATGGAACAATAGGCCATCTCCTCAATGTGCCAATAACCGAGGACCATGTGCAATACATTACTCACCCCATCGATAATAACAAAGCACAAGACGAGATGATACAAACTCTTCAAAAGTATTCTCCAGAAGATATGCCCTTTGCAATAGAAAAGGACTTTGATCAGATCAAATGGCCCAAGAAAGAAGAATACCAACAACTCCTAGATGAATTCAAGAACAAAGAAATTGGGACGGTGAAGATATTAAAGAAACATCAAGATGACATACAAATCCACCCGTCTCAATAGGAAGTTTTTACAGCAGAAGCCCACCCCCCTCCCTCAACACAATACACCAGGGTTGTCCAAGGGATGACCAAATACAAAGTCAGAAAGTACAAGGAGGGAGACATGGTATGGATGTGGGATACCCAGAAAAGAGAGCCAACCAATGTAAAAGGAAGCACTCAGTCATGGCTCGGACCCTTCAAAGTTGGAATGGAATCAATTAATGACTCATACTACCTATCCACTTTAGAAGGAAGAAGGCGCCCATTACCTATCAGCGGGCACCTCCTCAAACCCCACCAAGGTGGGGGGACCTGACTTCACAGGTAAGTAGGCATGTTGTATTCATGTATTATACCATTTGCATTTCATGTTAGTTTGCTTTCACATTTGCATTATTAATTGTTTTCTTCCAACTTATATATATATATATATATATGTGTGTGTGTGTGTGTGTGTGTGTGTGTGTGTGTGTGTTGGGGTGGCATTACCACCCCATTTTTGTTACTGATGCCCCTACCAAGATTGAGCAGGTCTGCAGGTGATGCCAAAGATGTTGAGGTTCTCATGCGCTCTACGGTGAACACATGTCTTTGAGTTGGAGCCAGATGTTATCCTCGATTTTTAGGGATAACTAAGAGATCATGTCTCGAGTCCCACAGGTCCTAGACATGGAGTACCGAGAGCAAGATTGACCTAAGCATGGCCTTGGAGGGCCCATCCTTTTCTTCTTCCATCAACTTTGTCTTTTTAGTAGCAACAACATCCATCACCATCGGCTTGGTCTTGTATCGGAAGAGGTTCTTGCGCCATGAGGTAATTGGTCCAGGTATCATGGTATGTGTCACTTTTGATCATTGAAACCTTTAAATATATGCATATGATTCCTTTTATCTCTAACAACTGCTTGGATCTTATATTCGCCCACTTGACCATGCTTGGGGAAATTGACAGGGTGCCCTAGCAAGCCTATGCCCATAGGTCTTGGTTTGCCACTGGGGGGATTACTGAAAAGCCATCGTCCGCTCCCATCATAGCACCACTCTTTCATC
The DNA here is from genome assembly GCA_032191745.1 of Picea mariana. Taxonomy (NCBI): domain Eukaryota; kingdom Viridiplantae; phylum Streptophyta; class Pinopsida; order Pinales; family Pinaceae; genus Picea; species Picea mariana. The sequence goes on along the minus strand of JASDQU010102585.1, from coordinate 28,646 downwards.
TTATCTCCCGCTCATTTATCTCATTCCCCTTGTCCGGGCATTGGGTTGACCTATTTGTAGGATTGCACCTTATCTTGTGCGAAGAAGGGGCTAAAGGCCTAGAAGGTAAAAGCAACTGGTAAAAGACAAAAGCCTAAAAATGAAACCTTGAGATGCTTCGCCCAGGGATCCCCGAGAAGCCAATAAAAGGCCTCTCAACAAGAAACAAGAGGGACCCAGAAAATAACAAACAAGACCTAGTCAAAGGATAGGGGGTCTCATCACGAGCCAACCTATTAGGTTCATGGGTACCTAATAGTATGACATTGCCACCATCTGGTTACCACGCCAGGGCAGTGACCTTTGGTTGCATGGCCAAGGGAAAGGGGGTCTCATCACGATCCAACCTTCTCATCTTTGTGAAAGTACTTGTGGGTAACACTGTCAACTCTGGTCACCAGGCCAAGGCAGTGTCCTCTGGTTATCTCTTGAATAAAAAGAAAAAGAAGAAGAAAAAGCAAATAAAAGAATAAAACTAAAAAAGAATAAAGGCAAGAATGGGCATGGAAAAAATGCATCCATGACAGGTACAACTCGCCTTCTACAAAGGCACCCACAGATAACATTATGCATCCTTGGCTCTCACTGCACCCACATGTCTGGACATCCCCTAGCCACATCACCTCACTTACATGGCTTGGATGAAATCCTCCTGGAAACTTTCCTTTTCTTGTGCATACTAGCCCAATAGGACGTCTTGTCTTTTTCTCCAATCTTGTATTGTAGGTTTTTGTAATGTCTTTGAGCTACTGACTGATATATTAGGGGTTTTATGCATATGTTTAATAATATTGATGATGAAATGTGATTGACATTGCTATGATCCCTGTGACTGATGAGCCCATGGAGGGCATAGCTTTTGATGTGCAGGACCATGCCCGATGGACAGGTACCATTTGGACCGGTACACATGGGGAGATGATCAGTTCAGACCTCCATGGGGCTGAAGAGCCCACCAGATGGATGTTGAGACCCCATCAGGGGGCAGAGACAAGACAGTGGTTGATCAGGGTTTTGCATCGGAGAAGAAGAGGACGTTCCATCAGAGGCACTTTGGCAAAGCCCGGCCTAGGGGGATTGACCCACTTCCAGTGAAACGTTTTCCCTGGATGGCCCAGGACATCACCTATGGGTTCATGACGTCATCTTGAGCGTGTGGCAGTTTGATAGGGCAGTTGGCACGTGTGGCATGATGAAGAGGCCCAAAGAGGGCTAACATTTTTCTCTTTATTGCTACATTTTCCCTAAAAAGGGGCTAACATCTCCCTTAGAAGGGGTGATGTCTCACCTTTTGCTCAATTAGGGTTTTAAAATGAACATTTAATGTAAAACAATATTATTTTGGTATTTTGGCCTTGTCGACTTTTTTATGACCTAAAAAGTTAAATTAGGTCATTGATACAGTATATATTGAGGGTTTTCACTCTCATTTTTATCAGGAATTATCATTCACTCATTAGTGAGGTCTGATTTTAGTGCCCTATTGAGGTTTTTGGCTGAACTAAGTGATGCACACTTGTTGAAGGAAGAGTTTTTTTGGCATTTATGGTGTTTCTCTTGGAGGAAGGTGTTACAACTAGGGTTTGCATGGTTATTTCTTCATGATTTGTAAGTATTTTTCTGCAAAACTTCTTGATTGAATGGTTGTAGTTTGATTTCTTGCATCTATTTATAAATATTGTTGAATCAAAACCCTAGGGGACAAACACACAAGTAGGTCGTTGTCTCATGTCCCCTGATAGAGAAGCCTTAAGCCATTGAAGAGGAAAAAGAGAGCCTAGCCATAGCTACACTCCTTTTTCTTTCTCCCTTATGCTAGTTGTACCCTTTTGAGCCAAGAAGAGTGAGACGTCCCTGGCCTAGGCTCACTACACCAGAGTTGTACTGTTCTAGGGTTTGCTGATAGGCCTTGCTCTAGCAACACCTCCCTCAACAAAACCTCTTGTCTTGGTCTTTTTTACCTGTTTTTGGGCTAGTCATTTGCCGGGAAGGAGGAGAGAGCACGAGGCCTTGCTTTTGCAACACCGGAGTGAGCCTCTCTCCCCTAGGGTTCTACTTTTAAGGCTCTGCTCTAGCAGCACCTTGAAACTTTTCCCTTTAGTCCTTTGAAATTTATTTCCCTCCAACTCTTGTGTCCATCATTTATTGACTCCTTTAACCCTAAGGCACTGACTCCAACCTCCAGCGTTGAAGTGAAATCAAATCCAAACACTCTCAAACTTCTTTTAAACTGAAACCCTAACTACACTAACCCTAACCTGCTAACCCTAAAATGCTGACGTCACCCTTGGTTATTTCATCTTGATGCAACAATGTTTCATTTTATAAGCAATTGAATGGTAGTTAAGAGCATTTGTTGGATTGAGTGTTGATTTGTTGCATTGAATGCTATATCGTTCCAATATTTATTGACAAGTGACATATTTATCATTGCCATTTTGCAAACATTGATTTCGTCAATATTTACTGTCAAATTGCTTACATTGAATATCAAACAGTCATTGATTTATGAAGTACTAACCAAGATTGCACGCATTAGTCTCCTTGTTGTGTTGTCTCAAGCAGGTGCTTCTCTTTTCTTTGGTTATACTCTATTATTGGTTGTTTAGCCGGAACTGTCTTTTGGGGTGGTGATCTGTGAAGGGGGAACTATCTTATTTCTCTTAAACCTTTGCCTCTTCAAAGCCACAGGTCACCGGGGACGTCTCCCCTGGGTCTGACCTCCCTAAATAGAAAGAACCTCCCCATTGTGGTGACATTGGGTGGGGAAGGTTCCTGTTTCGCCAGTTTGACCTACTATCCTTTAGCCTCTCTCCCATCTACAAACTGTGCGATAACAGGTGCTAGAGGAGTTATATATGGTCTTGGAGGAAAAATTGTGTCTACCTTCTCTTGGAATTTGGGCTTTTCTACGAATAATCGAGTTGAGGCGTACGCCCTTCTACAAGGTCTTGTAATCGCAAAATCGTAGGGAATTCACACTCTCTCTATAGTTGGGGACTTGAAGAATATAATTAGGCACTTGTGTCTATCCTCTCTCACATTGGATGCGTGCCTTCACTCTATTTCCTCCCTAGTTGCACCAGGAAGGATTGATGGATGAACCACAAAGATTGAACAAGGCACTTGTTCAAAATTCAAAGTCCCGCAGGGCATTAATGCCCCTTCATTTCTTCTTCTTTATCCATGTTCCATACCTCCATGGGGGAATTGTAATAAAATGAGTTAGCATGAGGTCTTTTGTATGTAAAAGACTCAGCTTCTCAAGACTTGGTCATTAGTGCATAACTTTAGAGTGTTTTTTTTTCACTTTGTTAATTATACCTCGATTTTCAACGACTTATAATTTTCTAAGTTGTTTCACTCATTTCCTCAAAAGCTAGAGTATGTCCTAATGGCTAGGACTTGGTGTGTTCTGTATGAGTCTAGTGTCAATTGTATATTACCATGCTAATCATTAACCCATAGTCTTATGGACATGCATTAGGTCCCTCTAGGATTTTTTAATTGTTTTAATAAAATGTAAAATTCTCGTAAAATGGAATTTTACCTTGTAAATTGATGTAAATAAAAAAAAGTGGTACTAGGAGGTGTTATATGCTTTGGGGGGTATCATTTTCTAACCCAGAATACCCCTTTTACCCTTGTACCCACTTTTCGAGTGAAACAATTGATTTTTATTCATAAAAATCAATTATTTCCTAAAAAAGGTGAATAAATCAACTCCCTATTTTTAAGGAAACATGCCGGAAAAATGTTTCTAGCTTGCCTTTAGTTCACTCCACCTCATTGATGGCTGGTGACTCTTAAATATGAGTTAGGTGGAGTTAAGTGGCAAGTTAGGAGTGAGTTAACTCTTGATGGTGGAGATCCCTAAGAGGAGGTGTGCCCTCTCTTGAGAGGTGGCACACTCTCCTCGAGGGCGCCAATCCCATGGAATGTGTGCACCTCCCTCTTGCTATGTGGCACCCTCTCACTCACCTTTTCTTTCACATGTGGCGAGTTTACTTCACTTGCTTGAGATGTGGCACTCATCCACTCTCACACATGGCTCATCAACCATTGGGATTAGCGCCCCTCTCCTTGGGAAATGCACCCCACTTGGCTATCTAAGCATGACAACCCCTCATTCATGGATGAATGAGAGTTTGGGATTTGCTTACTATTATACTATATTTAAGATAATTTTATTGGAATAAAGTTGGAGGTCAAGAAGGTGGCTTGCATGCATTATGTGGATGTTTGATGTTTAGCATTTCATATATGAGGTAACCATAGCTTAATTTCTTGCATGTAAGTTAGTTAATTTGGCCTTTGAAGGGGTGTTATCACCCAGTAGGATAGGATATATTAAGTTAGTTTACTTCTTAGATCTTATTGTTTTCTTATGCTAGTGACATAATGTTTGCATGTGTATTTCGACTAATTATCATGCTATCTAAGTTTCTTGTGTAGGGAGCACCAATATTTAATGGTTTATTGCAATTTTTATTAACTCTTTACAAGTCCTCATCTTTGGAGAAGTGGTTGGACTAGCCTGGCTCAACCTTCCACATACTCCAAATATTTCAAGAACAGAGTCCCTTAACATTCCACCGGAAGACCCCATAGCCCAAGGATTCCACCTATCAAGCTGCTCTCTCTCCCCTTCACAAAATTAAATATTTTTTGGTTACTTTCATTTGCATGCATAAGTTAGATCTAAATTTCAATTATAAATCTAAAGTAGATTCAATTTTGCATGCATGCATGCATGCATAGATCTTTATTTCACTCACAAGTTTTCGTCATTCAATATTAGATCTAGCATAAAAGTTTGTCTTTTAACAATTCCTTCAGGGTTAAACTTGTGTGCTAAGAGATAGATATCAATAAGAGCTTTAATTCATTTATTTGAAAATCTTAGTGCCCATTTTCTTGTTGTCCAAACAAAAAGCAAAAGTCACTAGGAAAGTTAGTATTCTTGTTGATTTTCTTAGTGATTTTTACTTATTTTTATCTAACTTTCACTTGGTAAAATCGTGCATAGAACTAGCAAATTTTGCAGAAACTTCTAAATCATTTTTGGGAAACTTTCCTTCACATTAGCTTGTTGTTTTTTCATGTTTGACGAACAACTAGGAGGATACATTGCCCATTTTTTCGCGGATTCAGAGCATCCGGGACCCCCCAAGGCATCCAATCTTCCTTCTAATAATTCTATCTCATCATTTTATAAGTTTGGTTGATCCTTGGGTGATAAAAGGACAACAAATGTTCTTCTAAAAGATTGTAACTCAAAGGACCTTGTGGGAGAGCCCACTAGCCTTCTCATTCCCCCTACCCCGGGGGAAATGTCTCATTTTTGCATTTCATTTTGCACCTGTTTGATTTTTCTCACTTAACAAGATAAAATAAATTTAAAATGAACCCACACACAACAAAAAATTTACTTTCCACTTTATATTAGTTAGCTTAGTTTTCATTTTTCAAGTTCATTTTCAAGTTATTTCAATTTGTCAAAGTAACGAACCTTCCTCGCCAAGGCCTTGTTATGCTCTTGGCCTTGCAAGTATTGCTTGATCTTGGCATGATTAAAAAATGGACTTGATTTGTGTGAAGTAGTCTAATTAGGAAAAAACTTTTGCCATTATTGCTCAATACAGGATCCATATCAACAAATTGCTGGTGATTTTAGAAGGATGTTCATTGAGATTAGTTCTCTCCTTGTTGGAAGTCTTTGCAGTTTCGCAAGTACCCATTTGAGGGATAACAGTTAAGAGGAAACACATGATAGATTAGATCTTTCATTTTCACTCTCACAATCTCTTGCAATAGTGAGTGGATTTGCACTATTCGTCCACCTCACTCAATTAACGTAAATCCAAGTGAAACCCTTTAACTAATAAAATTTGCCAAGAGCATTTCACAACACATTTATCTTGCAACAATACATACATTATTGGCACTGGTCTACAACATTTCCATTTGTTTATTATCAGTTGCTCTCATTTGCTTTCAAGTGTTCTCATTTGCTTATTATCAAATACCTTGAAGTATTCCATTTTCTTAATAGTAATCGCATAAACAATCTTTTATTGTGTCAATATATGCTGCTATATTAGTTGTATTTTTTTTTGTTTCATTTTACTCTTAGATTAATTGTACTTAGTGTAATCAACCTTATATTATTTTATTAGGGACTACCCCCTTGGCTTCGCTAGGAGTTGGCCTAGACGGAGGATTCGAGCTATCATGTGATAACAATCCGACTCGAGACTCGCCCCCAAAGCCGCACCTAGTGGATTGAAGATTTCTTCCACGTGACTCGAGGTGAAGATTAAACGACGACATACTCTATTGTCATATGAATCAAGAGAATCCTTTTGGATTTCAACTCGTTGTATTCCTGGCATGTTCTATGTGGCCTAAATGCCAAGGAGGACCACATGGCCAATCTTGGAACTCATGGTGTAGCTGGAACCTTGATTATTAATGGCGTTAGAGTCCTTTGTCACATCCTCTATCCTTGGCTATATGCTTCAATCTTGTGTCCTCACCCCTTTGACCTAGTGGGCCCTCTTCCTCCTTACACTCTCCCTAGAGTTGGAGGATTTCACAAACTCTCTTGCTTTGGTTGTCCACGGGGATGGTTTCAGACCCCTCTCTCATTATGACTGTCTCTATTAATTTGGCCCTCCCTCCTGCTTGGATTGAACCTCTTTTGTTCTCCTCCCTACGTGGCTTTGTTTAAGGATGGTACAACCCACTCTTTGCATTAACATCGCCCGTTCGACCCTCCTTAGTGCAGGCTCTATTTCTCTCCTCGTTCATGTGGATGAGGTCAGATAGGATCTCTAGCTCGTGATGCCTCTCAAGCGAGATGACCTCTCCCTTATGCCTCACAGGACTGTTTGTAACTTGGATCATRTGTATTGGACATGAAATCTTGTGACGCTCTTGTTTAAAGCTCTCAATAATCATATGGCTTCGTGGTTTTGGTCGTGCAAGATTCAGCTATCAGAAGCTTTGTCCCTGGGAGACTACAATTCTAATTATGGTTCTTTCTGGCTCGTACTCGAGAGTTATATGATSACCTTTTGAAAAAATAACAAGCACGTCAGTTTCTCTCACCTCCCTTAGATTTTGTCTTGCTTGGATAGCTCCTCCCACATGGCCCATAGTCGCTCAAGTTCAGGATCCCTGATGGCTGAATTGTAACATGAGCCAGAGGAATTGCATCTAAGCATATTTCCATCCCAGGTTCTAGCTATTCTGAAGCTTTCCATCCAACACATGCAATCTCTTCAGACTCTTCATGATGAAGCTAATGCTCTCTGGATTCAATTGGAAGAAGTACAGACCCACCCTACTCTTCATGGACATTCTGCGATCGCACCTGTCGATTCTGATTCTGCTTCCTCCAATGTCCATCCTGTTTAGATACCGGGCCTGAATGCACTGGCATATTTGGGTTTAAAAGCCAGGTGCTCCCCATAATTTGCTTCCCATGCAATGTAAATTTGGTTTTGTGTAGGAGTTTTCTACATAATTTTCAGTGTTCGAACTTTGGTTCTTAGTGTGATGTATAAATCCTATGTCAAGGCTATACTGAAAGCCCATAGTAGTAAGCTTGTGTATGTATTATTGCTGTTCCGACAACCTTTACTTAATTAAAATATTTCCAGTTTCAATGAAAAAAAATAATAATGGGATACCTCCTTCTTAGCAAGAAACTTATTCACCTAAGTGTCTCACTTCTTAGAGGTCATTTGTATAGTCAAGTTAAAACACTCGAGGTCTCTTTTGGGTTTGTATGCTCAGTGACCCTGCCTAGGGGTGGTGGGTCAAGTATGTGGCCAACCTAGGACAATTTTTCAAATTATAGGGAGGCACACTATGCATTATGGGCAAAGAGCCACTTGGAGCCTCTCTAGTGCATTTAGTTTGGTGATGGTAGTTTGAGGAGAAACCACAACATTAAGTAGGCCAAGTAATGAGAAAGAAGAGGGAGCACTTATGTAACTATCTACCCCAACATGTAGAACATAATAATAAGTTCCTTATGATCTTGCTTTTTATCTTTGAAGGTGAGAGGCCACCTAAACCATAATGACTGTTAAGAACCAATTATTATTGACGTAATTGGTCTTGTTTGGGGCCCAACTTCTAGGACCATGATGATTTGGTGCTCAATACTAATTTATGGGCCTTGTGTTGCTTGATGTTTACGAAATTTTGGTTTTTTATAGAGCACAGATCAATGTATAATGTCTTTATTTTGATGTTTTATAAACTCTTTCCATTAATTTTGTATATTCTAGGTGTCGATATTAGAATAATGGGTTTGTCTATATAATTGCACCAAGAAAAGCAAGGTGCACTCTACAACCGAGTATGGATGAAATGTGTACATAACATAACACTAATAACTGAAACAAAAAACAAGTTTAGGCCCATAATGCAAAAGTGAAAAAACAAAAACCAACCATGATAATAAAAAAGAATACAATAAAAAGTATATTACAATTATTTTTTTTATAGTAATAAAATAAATCAATGTATATCCATCTTAACAACTAAATTTTAATGAGAAGTTTACGCATTGATTTCTTTTCTATCCCTCTCAATGCTTAATAAATTGAGGTTTAAGACAAGTCTATGATGGTATTAACCAAATTCTAAACTTAGTTAATGCTCATGGCTATTCCATCGACAACCTTTTTTAAAATAAAATGCATTACATACTTTTTTAACATTTAATTAATTTGTTAATGTCTCTAAAAGTGATAAGCTTTTATGATATTTTAAGGAGATGATGATATATCTAACTATGTGGGTATCTACTTCTTTGTGCGTAATTTTATGCACATAATTTATTTACTTGTGTACATATCATAATTATTTATGAACAATATTAGCTTTGTAATTATAAACAACAAGCATTGGAGTTATCAAGACATGATTAACTAACTTTAGTTAGTGGTGGCAAGTGTAGGGTGTGAGGCGAAGGGGGCGGGGGCGGAGTGGGATCATCTATATTGACCCCAATGGATAAAAAGAAACATAGTATGCATAGGGTCTGAGGGATGCATCGAATAACGAGGCAAAGGTACGAGCAATATTCCAAGGTCTAGTTATGCTAAAGGATAAAGGAGTGAATCGGGTGACAATTATAGGGGAATCTTCGATTGTCGTTCAAACATTATTAAAAAAAAACTAGAAAAAATCAGCTTATGTCTTCTCATGCACATGGTTATTGCTTTAAATCAACACTTTGCAACCATCTTCTTTTTCTAGGTTTTAAGATCACAAAATGGAGAGGTCAATGCCTTGGATAATGTAGGAGTACATATGAACGAGGTTTAATTGATGGTAAATGGGGAGGATCCATTCCTTACACCCCTCTTGGAAAAGTATTATTATTTATGAAATTTAATCCATCCACTAACAAACACATCAACATGCACCAACGAAGAGATGGGGAGTTAGTACTCCCACATTGTCCATTATTCCATATCACTCTTTTGCCTACATGTGAAGATATGAGAAATATGATGGGTCAATGGAAGTATGCTATTGTCCTCTTGGTTTTGGAATGACTTCCAACTTTTGATATCACCCTTGCTCTTAGTCTTTGTCGTGCTGCAATAGTGGCAACAAATGGAGGTGCGCTTACCAGGCAAGAATTGGTTGGGTTTTGGTTGTATTTTGTGGTGGTTCTTTGGGACGTATTACACTACAATACACTCTTCTCTCTAGTAAACATGGGTCGTTGCCATTATAGGCACAAATGTTGTGTTTTGTGCGAATTGAGAGAGGTCCATCAAGGCATCTAGAGGCGTCAAATCTAGGCCCTTAAGGATCAATGTAGCGACACTTCGGTGGCAGGAGGAATGTGATAGGAAATTGTAGGTAGAGAATCATGTTAGAGATGACTAAGCAATGGAAATTGTGATGCAATATTGGAGATCAAGCAATAAAAGACAATTGTCTCCACCTTCATGTTGGTCACTTCTCAAAAATACTTGAGCTGGAATCTATATCGTTTCCTTTGAAATCCATAGTTAGTGGTAAGCTGCTTTTTGTATTTAGCACCAGATTTATAGTATGGTTTAGAGTCAGATTTAACATTGGGTTTAGCATCGGATTTAGTGCCAGGTTCATTGCCCTATAAGAGGTGTTCCTCATTTGCACCCACTCGAAGAGTTTTAACCCTGGGTCTCCATATTGATTCAAACTTGATCATCACATTGCTTATAGTTAAATCACCAGTCCACACTCCCATGGACTAGCTCATTTTTTTCTTATGAAAAAAATATAAATTGGATCTCTTAATGATGGGTGGAGTGTCTACTTAAAATGTTGAGATATTTAAAACTTTAACACACTACATATCCAATAAATATTGTATAATTATGATTAATTGTGGAAATCTATGTAATTAAGAAAAATCATGTTATTATAAAATGCCATCCATACCAAACTTAATTATCCTTCCAACTTTAAAGAAAAAAAATGATGATCACTCACCTAAGAACTAACTCACATAAAATACAAAAAAAAAATAAAAAAAATAATTCTATAAACTCTCCCTAGACACTCTGCACCCAAAAATTGTGATTAATACTAGATAAAAGACGAATCTCATTTTCTTGATATTTTTATAATAATATTAGATATGTTTATACTAATATCTACGTACAATGACAACTTAACTGATATTTTTATAATAATATTAGATACGTTTATACTCATGTCTACAATGACAGCTTAACTTATGAAATTCTAAAGTAAAATAATCAAATTAAATTTAAAAATATATTAAAATAAATAATTTCATATTTTTTATTTATATTTTCTCTGCTCAGCATCTGTTTCTGAACTGTTCAAATCAAACTGATACAAAATATGTAACATCACTTCAATTTAAAAGCCATTGACTTCAATTTAAAAGCCAATGAAGTAGGCAAATAAGGTAGGCAATAATTCAATAAAGTATCTATATTCATACGATCTCTTTCATTGTATTATTAAATTAACTTTCATTAGCTACAGACAAATGAATGTCGACTAACCCTGGTGGAAGCTGTCAATCTATCTTAATCGAAGAATCCATGGCAATCTGTCTTGATGAAAGATTCGAAAACATGGAAATTGAAGCCAAAGAAAGAAGAGCCAGCTCTTTCTCTACGATATTATTTTGGTGGAACAATTGGTAAAATACAAATTCAGTGATAAAAATCTACCCTCCTGCTGATTGATTGGTTGAATCATGAACTAGGACGTTATGGGGTCAAAAAGATGGCGGGCTAGTATTATAAAATATAAAACCACCCATCTCCTTCCATATAAACCCAACTCGGACCTCTCACGATGGCATGGCTGCATACGGAGATGTGATGAATGCTGCGGTTTAGAGCATATAGACGAGGAAACGAATTACTGTGGTGCAGAGCAAATGACTGAAAACCCTCCTGGATGATTTATAGTCTGTTATAAGATAGCCTTCAGTTTCAATCTCCATAGACCCAACGATTAAAAGCTTCCTTCCAACACTAAACAAAAAGGCACGTCAGGTCATAGTGGTCTGGAGACATTTTATTCTTTGGAGCTCAACATTTGATTTCAACATTCGAGGTATTTCTGTTTCTGCCTTTGCCTTTACTTTCAGCTTGAATTTGTCTCAATTGAAAATGCTGATCATTTTTTGTGCTCATGGTGGCTTGAGGTTTGAAGTGGAATTATTTAAAATTGGCTTGTTTGTTTTGTTAGGATGCCATATTCGTTTGTTAATACTTTCAGTTTAGGTGAAAAGATATTGCTGAGATAGGGAAAAGAGAGTGTTAAAGGGTTCTTGCGTTGACTTTTAATTTGGTTTGGAGGAATGTTCACCTGTCTTTCATAAAAATTACTGATATGCAGAGCATATTAATGTTTTAGTTCAAGGGGTTAAATCATATAACAAATAATTAATGTTCTAGTTCAAGGGATTAAATTAACTGGTAATTGCCAATATTGTTGGGCATTTGTCTAGTTCCATATCAGCGGTTCAAATCCCCTGAGTGAAGTGCATTAGTCTATGCTGATGGGTTTACTAGGGATGCATCCATAAATATGGGTTTGCATCCCTTGAGTTTCCCTGCAGGTTTTCCTTAAAAAAAAATAAAAACATATAACTAATTTTGAAATGAAAGAGAAACAAATGGGTTCTTCATATTTGGATGGTATTCTTTTATTTTCACAGATATTATGGATAGTGAATTTATGCTGCTAACTTTAGATGGAAGATTTGTGCAATATGAATGAATGATTCCCCTCAATAGATATATCGCAAAAGGAAAAACTGAATTTTGTTGCAAAAGCTATACCTGTGAAGGCATGAAAAAATTTGGAACCAGCCACCCACCTCTTCCATTGACTCATCACAGTTCTCCATCTTGGCCGTTTTTGTTATGATTTTTGGCCATTTGCGGGCTAGGGGTGGCCATCGCCTACCCTGGCCTGCCGACAATTGTACTTCTTTGTTATATCTTTCTAATGAGCTATTGTGCACCCTGTTATCGCTCAGTTTGTAGGATAGATCTAGTAGCTTGGAGGTAAGACTCAAACTGGCGTAACAGGAGCTTCCCCACCCACTGTCACCTCGATGGGGAGCTCTTTCTATTCAGGGTGGCTAATCCCAAGGGAGACGTCCCTAGTAATCTGGGGTTCTGAAAGGTCTTAAGGTTTAAAGGATCAAGATGAGGGTTTTCCTTTCACAGATTACTGCCAAGAGAGATAGTCAAAGAGAAGGTATTCCACTGAAAAGGCACCTGTTTGCGAGACAAGCCAAATAAAACTAAAACGTGCAAGCAATGGTTAATGCTTCAAAATATCAATGACTATCTTTAATACACATGAGCAATAACAAATATAATTATTGACGAAGTCAATGATTGCAATTAAAGCTAAGATTTATAGTGTCACTTCCTCAATAAGTACAAAAGATATGGCATCCAATATATAAAATCAAATCTTTGTATTATCACAATGCAATAAATGTGCTCACATGTATATATTGTTGCTGCGTCAAACCTGCTAAAAGGTGACGTCAGCCCTATTCTAGGTTGGTTTTAGCTAGACAAATAAGTGGACGTTTTGCTAAATA
>JASDQU010102584.1:265946-292100 GCA_032191745.1 Picea mariana | reverse complement strand
CTCTGATGCATATCCAAGAATAGGAACCCAATTCTGTAACACCCAGTCCGATACTGGTCTATCCGCTAAATAAGAGTAAGAGAGGCGACCAACTAAACCACATAAAGACAGACTGCAAGTTTCTTCGAGGCCCACATTATCCCCTATTACCATCCTCCGAACTTTCTTGTTTGGCCTCCACACCCTCTTTCTTACCCCAGACTAATTTAATTTGACCTGAAAGCTCCTGGTTCTGCCAGATGTTGCTTCCACTTTGTCACCTCTACGAGGAAGCAAATCCAAATGAAGAGGAGGAGGCTGCTGAAGATAAGGTGCAACCTAGGCTCCTCCCCCAAAATCACTAGTAGGAGGAAAATAAGGTTTCGTAAAGGATCCAGGAGCAGTAGACAGTGAAGGAGCATCACTGCCAGTGAAAAGAGGGAGGTTAAAGTTCAATCGAGTATGAAGAGTAGAATAAACAACAACAGAGTCTTCTTGTTTGAAAAGTCCTTCCCTATGCCACTCTACCTTGTCTAAGGGATTCATAAGAGAAGTGACATCTTGAAGAGGTTCAATAGTTGCTTCCGAGCCCGTAGTGCCAATAACAACTAAGAAGGAGTATAATAATAGAGAAACGCTAGTCAAAGATTGGCAAAAGGTCAGGGAGAGGATACAAAGTCCAATGATCAACAATAAAACCGATAATACTAAACAAAACCGATCACTGAGTTGTGGAAACCAAGGGGATAATGAGTGACTCTAGGAAGTCTCCCCAGACTCGGTTGAGTTACCAAAAGGAGTAAGACAAAAAGATTAAATCAATAACTTAAGACAAAGAGCTGACGAAAGTATAACAGGTTCCAAAAATAAGGAGGCAATATAAAAAAACCAACTCCATCAGAGAAATCAGTTCAATGCCTGTTTGCCTTCAATGTTATTGAAATGCCTCGACGGTAGTTGCACAGAATAGGACAAAGCACTGACATAGGCAGTAAACAAAGCCGAGAAATAGGAAAACAAGTTCCAGAAAATAGGAAGGCCGGATCTATGACTCCAGTAACAAGCATCTTAAGCAATGTTCATAGCAAAATTGCCTTCTAAAACATTGTCACCTCGCCAGTAATGGCTAGACCTCCATGGATGAACCATGGTGATTCCCACCCAGTTGCAAGTTCCAGGACCGTTCAAAAAACTCTCTATACACAAGGTCCATTTGGAATAACGCAAAGTTACAAGAAAAATGTGAACATTCTTCCTTCTATTTCATGGTACACTAGTTATGCCACTAACTTTTTTGGACTTTAGAGTTTCACTTTCCCTATATACTTGTTAAATGCTTATTAGTATTTAAATATTTTTTTTATATAAAAAATTACAATATATACTTTTTCCAATAAAAAATTTCTCATTATATTTTATATAATATTATATATAATATTATATGGTTACCAAACATACATACTTTTCCAAAAAAAAAAAAAAATCCACTCTTTTGGCTCCTTAACATTAAACACGCTAAACTGAGATCAGCCATTACATAAAAGTGACTACAGAGTTGCTTCTATCCATCCTGAACGAACTTAAAAGTATTTATACAAAAATAAAAGACTCCATCTCTAATGGAAATGTCAAAAACAACTCACAAATGGTCCTAGTACTTCTTTGGTATTCTAAAAAAAACTTAAGAAAAAGTGTTGGTCAACCACTTATTATATATTATTTTCGCTTCATACTCTCTAATGATTTCTTTTAAAATAAAGTCAGCCTCCATATTAAATTCACTATAAATATACAATATATACTTGTTCTTCCTGCTTCTTAATGATTTCTTTGAAAGAAAGTCAGCCTCCGTATTGAATTCGCGATAAATATACAATATATACTTGTTATATGGTTTGGTTGTTCGTGTTTAAATATTTGTTTTATACGAAAGAATGCACTAAATATATGATTGTTCGTGTTTAAATATTTTTCCATATGAAAAATGCAATTAAATAAAATGTAAAGAACTTTCATAAACTTTGTCATGTTACGATAACACAATAATGAGTATAACTTCGTTAGTCCTTTCGAATGCTCAAAGTTAATTGTCGGTGAAAATAATGGGAAATGAATTTACTTATATGGTGGGTTCATGTGGGTTCCACTCGGAATTTGTATGGTTGTGGCAATCAAACGAGATCGAACCTTCTTGTTACCTACATGAAAGACAAGGAGGAGTGAAACTTAACTTCGTGGTTAGAAAGTGAAGCATGTTTGTAGAGACATCATGGTCATGTCAAATCCTCATAAAAGTGGTTAGGATAATCACATCTATAGGATTGTGGTCCAGAAAAAAAAGAGGGATATAAATACCTTAAAATTAAGTGGGAATGATAATGAATCAAAGTCTTCCAAGATGCATGCGGATATGGGCAACTTAGTAAGGGGATGGTAATAGGCTCCTATTATTTATTTATTTTTATTTTTTTTAATTTTAAAAAATGTTTAATTGAAAGTTAAATTTTATTTTATTTTAAATAAGTATTTATATATAATGTTGGAGAATGCTTTGCGTTTTAAATAAATATGTTAATTTTATTGTAATAATATATTTTAATAGTAAGATGACAAAAAAAACATTGTTATTGAAGATAATTTCACAAAATATACACAGTAAAATTGTAGTGTAATGTCAAATTCCTCTAAAGTGAAATGCATCATTAAAATCATAATCACTTAGCAAAGCAACTTTCCAAAGAATCTTGTTAAACAAGATGAATTACTAGGTGTTTCAAATATATTCCATCACAAACAAGTAGTCATGCAGCCCTAAAGTAGGTGACACGTGGTCTCAATATTGATCTGAAATGGATCCGAACCAAGAATGGATAAGACTTAGAACCCGCAAGACATCATGACACTTAACTAAGGTTATGCAAGTTATGTAAAACAATGCAGATGTAAGTTGAATAAGACAAACAAAAATGTGAGAGAGATGTTAAAAAAAGTAATTAAATGATAAGAAAACAAATATGAGAGAAGGCTAAGGAATGATAAGTGAAGAGCCATGGTTGTCGGCCTTCCCTTACCCCCTAGCTCTCTCTATTTCTTCCCTCAATCTCATTCTCAAATGGTCTTTTCGGCCAAGAAGGAGAGGAACACATCGCATTGTACCAGAGCTTGCTGAAAGGAGAATACTAAGACCCATTCGAAATTGGTTTTCCCATTTGGGTTCCAGGGTAAAATTCATGCCTCAATGTGTTGTGTTTTCCTTTGCGTGCTGAGTAATTTACTGGTTTAACTCGCCACTGTGTTTTATTATAACTTGTTCGTTATCCTTTAATGGCAACTCTGTATCTTATGTGAGTGGATGAGAAGTTAATTGTTGCATATTCTTTTATTACCATGTGAGAGGTATTTATAAAGACTATTGGTTTAATGGTGATATCCATTTCAACAACTAGCTAATATCCACTGTTGAGTAAGCTCGGCGAGGGGAAATCCATGATCCTCCTTCTAGAGCAATTGAAGAACTTGCTAAATCCATTTTTCTCTCTCCTGCGCGTCGTTCTCTCTCCCACTCTCTCTATGGGAGGCAAATTTTATTGTCTGGATGTTGTATTGAAGTGCCCATGCACTGTTTCTTTTGTTGGGTGTGTGAAACCATTAGAGAATCAACTTATTCTAGTACTGGATGTATCTAATCAGTACTTGGTCGTTTTCTCCTCTGTCGAGCCATTCCTTGACTGTTGGACATCCCACGAATTTGTGTTTTTATTCCCAACAATTCTCTTGACTTCTTCTTTTTGTCTAGCGTTGCAGACGACCTCAACTTACTTTCCCACACCACCCATGACTTGGTTTTTCTATCCAATAAATCCCACGACTCATCCTTTGGTTGCTCAATGTCCCTACACCCAAACCCTAGCAACTGGAGAGACCACAATTTGTTTTACTTGTTGGTAGCAATGCATACTTGCTAACCCTACCTTTTGAGCACACCTAAAACAATGCTCTTTTTATCTTGACATTCCTACACACGAACCTTAGCTCCATGGTGTCTAAGGAATGTTCTGCTGATGCCTGGGCGTTCCACTTTTCATCCCTTGGTGAGTTACGTATTCATACTCCAACCTTCTCTTGCTCACAATCTAAACCTAGTCCTTGAGAATCCACCAGAATTGCCGATCGATATTCTCTAATGCCCACACCTCATTGACATATTGGGCGTTAGAATCAATGTGAGCTAGTCTAGTAATGTTTTGTGCAGGAGTTTGGTTTCTTGATCATAACTATTGTGGTTTGAATGATGCGCTAGTTAAGATACATATAATGAGTGGACAATGAATGACTAGGCGACTGAGATGTTAATGGATAGCTCCACCACATGGATCATTGATTCATGAAAGATTAACTCATTTTGTGTGTGGGATAAGTTTTAGGATCTTTCACTCATAAAAGGGTTTTAATTGCTACAATAGTTATTGGTTGCCTAGCTCATGTGTAGATAAAATAATTGTGTATTATGACTAGGATTTCTCATTCAATGGGTGAAATCAAAGACTAAAGAATTCCAAGCAATGTGAAATTAGGTCGTCTTATGTAGGATACTAATGCATCTTAATATGCCATCATTATTTATTTTATAAACTAAAAGCATGAGCCAATTAATCAACCCAGAAACCAAAGAGTAGTTGCACTGAGAATTATATTAAGCCATGAAGCCAAAAATTAGAGACCTAAGTGGCATATTGGACAGTAAGATATACTAAGTTCTTAGTGATAGAGTGTTGCAGAGATTTGATGTTTGTTAGCCTGGATTGTCATTACCATTGCTATATATTTGATGGGTGCATGCTACATTAAGTGAAGACCTTTCTCATCATGAAAGGAAGAAAGGTCCTTGTGCAGGACAGAGGATAGAGGCTTGGTAGCCTCCAGAGGCCAGAGAAATCTATGCAAAAACTTAGAGACATAGATAATATAGAGATAAGAACATTAATTCTGCAAAGAATCCGTGTTAGTGAAACAAGTGGGCTATAAGTACCTCATTTATGGATCATATGGTATCAGAGAAGTTGCATCCTTGACCGTGAAAGTTGATAGGACTTTGAAGAGACCATTGCAGACCTCAACATGGGTAAAGAAAATAGAGACCAGTTGGAAGAACTATGGGCTAGCAATGGTCAACTTCGAGAAGAGAACGAGAGCTTGAAAGAGTAGGTTCAGATGTTCAACAAGAGGATGGTAGAGATGGAAAAGCACATGGAGAGCTCTACCAAATTGTTGACATTGTTCAAGAAGAAGTATGAAGAATGCCAGGACACCCTCACAATGGTCATGATATATTGGGACAAACACCGAGCATAACTTCTACACCTTGGTGAGAAGGTCACCTGATTGGATATATGGAAAGAAGATAGGCTCACTCAGATGTTGGCCCAATTGCCTCAGGAGTTAGTAGAGAAGGAGGAGGCCTTGGAGAAGCTCCAAGCATCTGTCTAGGAGAACCAAAAAGACCATTTCCACTAACTCAACCATCACCATGATCGAGACCATTTCGGTAAGCTCATCTTCCATATGCATTCCTCAAGAGAAGCTTGGTGAATTTGAGAATCATACCAGAGGAATTTCTTCCAAGCTATTAAGGAAAATGGGTTATGATTGACAAAGGATAGGCAAGAGGAGACAAGGCATATTGAGCCCCATTGTAGCTATGCCAAGGGCCAAGCATGAAGGGCTGGGCTTTGATGGTAGAAGTGAAAATTCCATCACCATGAAGACCATTTTCATGAAGGTTGGTATTCTCATTAGGAGAAGGAGAAGCAACGATAAGTGAAGGTGGCAACCCACTACCACCTCATACTTCTTGTAGTATATTGAAGGAGGACAACAATGAGGAGATTTCACAAACTTAGCCTACACCTGCACTTAGAGAAAGTAGCAAATCAATAAGTGAGAGCAAGAAGAAGAAAAAGACTAGGGGGTCTATGTCAAACGAGACATTTCTTGTTTATCATTGCTGAAAGAAGAGAGACCATACCATAAAAAATTGTTGGTATGCAGAGACATGCTCACATTTTGGAAAGAAAGGCCATCTTGAGGCATCTTTCTAGGAGAAGCAAGCCACATGCCATAGGCCAGATTGCTTCGAAAGGAGGAATGACAAGAAGGCTTCTCCAATTCAACAACAAACACAAAGGCATATGGAGAGGATGCATATTTCAATAAATTCTTGTAGTAGTAACAAGAACATTTTCCACCACTACAATTTGAGTAGTCATTGGAAGCACAGTATTGACGACTTCATCCAAAGCTTCACCCTAGAAACTGCACAACCAAGAGAAGGGCATGGAGAGTGAAGATTGAAGAAGATAAAGAGACTCTTGCATCTCCATTCCAAGTGAAAAGAGTTGTCCAAGGAGAGATAACAACACATGAGAGTAGCAAAACAAACAAGACGTATAGTGGGTTCATGTCAAGAGCAACCATAACCCATTTCTTGTTTTAAGTGTTGCATCCAAATAACCCTTTCTTGGAGTTGTCTTGAATATTGGTGCACATAGGTCAATGGCCTTAGAGGAGTTCTTGAGAACTCCATGGTGAGATTGCAAGCATGTGAAGGCACTTGAGAGTTGTTTCCATGCTAGGAAACAACCGATCTTGGCTGAAGAAGGCATCCACACTTTCTTTCACAGGAATGATATGTGATGGAAGCATGCTAGCATCACACTAAACAAGAAGACCGACATTCAAATTGGCTTCATGACTTCCAATATGTACTATCTCCAAGGAAGAGAGAGACATGGGAATGGATGTTGGCTCCGGAGTTCGGATCTAGAGATTGCTCAAAGATAAGAATCGATGAGAAGATTTTTGCATTGTAGGAAAAAGAAAGCTAGAACCAGAGCCATAGCCATAGCCAAGGACCAAACCCAATAACCAGAGCCACAAGCCAGAGCCAAAGTTAGAGTTGTAGCCAGGAGCCAACGTCAAAGCCATGTTCCACAGACGTAGAAAAAAATGATCCTTATTGGTTTCCTTGAGCTTTTGGAGACTAAAAATCCTCTCAATATTGAAGTCTGATCCAAAATGGATCCGAACCAAGAATGGATAAGACTCAGTACTTGTAAGACAACATGACACTTAACTAAGGCTATGCAAGTTATGTAAAACAATGCATATGTAAGTTGAATAAGACAAACAAAAATGTGAGAGAAATGTTAAAAGAAGTAATTAAATGATAAGATAATGAAAGTTAGAGAAGGCTAAGGAATGGGAAGTGAAGAACCATGGTTGTTGGCCTTCCCTTACCCCCTAACTCTCCCTTTTTCTTCCCTCATTCTCATTCTCAAATGGTATTTTTGGAGAAGAAGGAGAGGAACGAATAACATTGTACCAAAGATTGTCGAAAGGAGAATACTGATCCCCATTTGAAATTAGTTTTCCCATTTGGGTTCCAAGGTAAAAATCATGCCTCAATGTGTTGTGTTTTCCTTTGTGTATCGAGTAACTTATCGATTTAACTCTCCATTGTGTTTTAATATAGTTTGTTGGTTATCCTTTAATGGCAGTTTTATATCTTATTTGAGTAGATGAAGAGTTAATTGCTGCATATTCTTTTATTACTGTGTGAGAGGTATTTTTACAAAGAGTATTGGTTTAATGGTGATTACCCATTTCAACAACTAACTAATTTCCATCGTTGAGTAATTTGGGCGAGGGGAAATCCACGGTCCTCCTTCAAGAGTTGTTGAAGAACTTGCTAAATCTGTATTTCTCTCTCTCTCGAGTCGTTCTCTCTCTCTGGGAGGTGAATTTTATTGTTTGGTTTTTGTATTGAAGTGCCCACACACCGTTTCCTTTATTGGGTGTGTGAAACCATTAGAGGGTCAATTTATTCTAGTGTTGGACGTATCTAATCAGTGTTTGGCCATTTTATCCTTTGCCAAGCCATTCCTTGAGTGTTGTACATCCCATGAATTTTTGTTTTGTTTCCCAACATTGCTCTTGACTTCTTCTTGCTGTCTAACACTACATACGACCTCACCTTATTGTCCCATGCTTCCCACTACTTGGTTTTTCTATCGAATAACTCCCACAACTCATCCTCTAGTTTCTCAATGTCCCTATGCCCAAACCCTAGCAACTAGAGAGACCACAATTTGTTTTACTTGCTGGTAGCAATGCATACTCGCTAACCCTACCTTTTGAGCGTACCCAAAACGTTTATCTTTTTGTCTAGAAATTCTTATGCATGAACCCTAGCTCCAGGGCATCTAGGGAATGTTTGCTTACTGTCTGAGCATTCCAGTTTTCATCCCTTGGTCAATTACATAATCATACTCCAACCTTATCTTACTCACAATATAAAGCTGGTCCTTGGGTGTCCACTAGAATTTTCAATCGATATTCTCTAATCCTCACACCTCACTGATGGATTGGGCATTAGAATCAATGTGAGCTAATCTAGTAACGTTATGTGTAGGACATTTGGTTTCCTGAGAATAACTATTGTGGTTTGAATGATGTGACAGTTAAGAGACTAATAATTGGTGGACAATTAGTGACTCGTGCATTGAATGACTAAGTGATTGAGTTGATAATGGATAACTGATCCAAAAAGATCTTTTAAATGACAATGGTTGAGTTATTTTACCATTTAGGAAACTGGTGAAAGAAGGAAGAATTAAATAAACATGACAACCATAAAAAAATATACAGATCTGAACATAAGCATGAAGAACAAAAAACCATCAAACACCAAAGTGATAACGGAGTTTGGTAATCTCGCCTACGTCTCTAGGCCTTTGTCTTAGTGGGTGAGGCTTTTTTAGTTCTGTTCAAAGCTTTAAATGTATATCATAATAGTTCCAAAAGGTTACAAAACTGACTTGGTCTTGTTCTACCAGATCTCAAGAACCCAACAAAACAAACGACACTGAAAACGGATGATCGAAGCTCCCAGAAATGGCCCGCAAAGGTGCTCTCCTCAATGGCTTCCCTGCATAAAAATGGCTTTGGCTCAACAATTCTTCAGCATAAACTTGTTATGAACCTCCTTTCATGGATTCAAGAACCTCTAGTTTATATATACTAGAAGTGGGTAACAAACTCCCAACTTCTCCCCAAGATCTAGCCTAAAAAAGGGCCCAATATCCCTCAATATTGGCCAAAAATCTCTAAAAACTGTTGAATAAATCAATAAAAACCATATTATATTGTTCAAAACCCATTTTTGGGCTTGATAAAAGGCGCAACCCATTATCTTCCGTGCTCTTGGTCATGTGGGAGCCTCCATGTGGCCATGCGCTAGACTGGTTCGTTGGCCCCTTGGATTATGGCCCCGATCCTGTGGCTATGGCGCATGTGGCCTTGTATTAAACACCCACACGCCCGAAAGTTGGTTTAGCTCCCGATGGTTTAGCCCTTGGTTACGCCCTTGGTCAGCAGGTTAGGCCGACTGACCGGGGCTAACCCCTTATCCATGCCAACAAACAATGCTAAGGTCATAGTCATATGGTGGAACGCCGAAAACCGGGAGTTATTGCCATATATCCACGCTAATTGTTTTAAACTGGGCCATGGTCATATTATAACGAACATATGAGGAACGCGCCGGGGGCTGGGTCCTAGTCCCAGCCCTATCCTCCACCAATTTAACCATGACTTCACTTTAAATATTAACTGTGTCATATATGGTTAAGAACCAAAGTGAGGGCAGCCTAGCTAGCCTGGCCCTGCCAAGTCTTACGCCCAAACCATAGGTCACAGGGTCGACTTCTGTGAACTCCACACAATTTTTCCAACCAATAACCAATAAAGGGGTGCCACGTGGCACATTCCCATTTGCCCAAATATGCCGCGTGTCAAGCGCTCATTTTTCCATCTATCTATCTAGGTGTCAACCTGGACATATGCCATTGTACCTGCCATGTTAGCACCATGTGTCATACGAACTTGCCACGTCAGTGGTATGAATGTGCCACCTGTCACCCTTGAAGTGGTGACACATGTCACTCCCTGACTCATCCACATGTACTTGCCCATTCAACAACTTGTCCATGTCAGCATGCCAATGCACCCTGCCATGTCATCTATACATCCGTACGACCTGTACAATCATTTTCCATATGGCACTATATCAAATTTTCCCTGTTTTGCGAAATGAACAGACCATGATATCTTGTCCATACGACATCCATTTGAGCCTGTTCAAGTTGCGTTGGGTTCATATCGATGAGGCCTATGAACATGTTTGTTTTGAAGCCATTTTGAGCACTTTTATTTTTAGGCCTTCTTGGACCCAATTTGGTCCCAAGATCCAATTCTGGATCACACCTCCCCACTAAAGACCTTTTGGTCCTCCAAAAGGTTACTGACCAGTCATCAAGTGCGGGATAGGCCACCCCACTTGTTCTTTATCTTTAAACTCTGTCCTATGCACCTGTCTCATTAATATCAACTGTAAAACAATCATGATAACTGGAAACATATTGTTAGCCATTTGTACCCTGTCACATCTTACTGAATCCACTATCATCCATGTTGACAACATTACTAATGATAACATAAAAAATATGACTGCAAATGAGCTAATATGTTTGTAGTATTTGCATGACATTAGCTTATTTTGAAGCAAAGTGTGATTGATATTCCATTCTACAATCATCTCATGTTCTTGCTTAAGATCAATTACTTGATTTGAAACAATTATAGGTGTGTTGCTTGCATGAGCTGCCTTTCTTAATTGTTCCATTGTTTGAAGAGATTTATTTGCCTTTAAATGATGAACATGAACCACATATTCTTTGCCTGCTTTGATTAAATGATATTGATTCTTTTCCCTATAGAATATTGCTTTACAATCATACAAGTAAGGACTACCTAAGACTATCCCACATTCATTGAGTGGCACCACATCACATGTTACATTGTCCACAAACTTAGATGAAATTTGAAACTTTAATGTTCATTGCTTTGTTATGTGCAATTGATGATTGTTTCTTATCCATTTAAGTGTGTAAGGCTTATGATGCATCTGCGTTTTTAATCCCAATTGTTTAACCAATTCCTCTGAAATCAAGTTAGATTGAGATCCACTATCTATCAATGTGTCGACCTTAGTATGTCTCATTATGACCCGTATGTGAAAAAATTTACTTCTAGAATCAACTCCATTATCAATTTTATCTGCCAAACCAACCAAGGAGACCTTAGATTCATCACCCAAATCCGATCCCAAGTCTGTTGGTTGTGATGCTGTTGCAACTGTTTGCCTCCCTTTCTTCTCTTTGAACCATTTCAGTCTCTTCTCGGGATGCAATTGCCAACAACGATCCTCATCATGCCCTTCTTTCTTGCAATGCTTGCAAGAGGGCTTCTCTTCCTTTCTTGCCACTGAGTTTGCCTTCTTGCCATTCCACTTCCTTATGTCCTCTTTCCTCGAAGACGATTCCCCTGATACACCAACTCTTGTTTTCCCTGCTTCAATGTATGTCGCTTGAACAGAAACCTCATCAAGATTAGTAGGTCCAAACATGAATAGAATATTTCAAATATGTGCAAGTAAACCTCCTATATACTTCATAAGAGTTTCTTGGGTATGTAAAGGAATATCTAACATCAACGCCATTTTACGAAATCCATCTGTGTATTCTTGCAATGTTTGTCCTTTTCTTAGTTTAAGAGCTTTCCATTCAATTAAAGCCTTCTCTTTATAACCCAAAGGATAGAATTTCTTTCTTAGTGCAGAAATAAAAACTTGCCATGATGGAAATACATTACCCACTTGTTGCGTGACATTTTGCAACTTGCTTTGCCACTAGATGAGTGCTGTGCCTGCAAGTCTAAGCGATGCCAACTTGATTTGAGTGGCCTCATTCTTGATTTGTTGCACACTGCAATAAACCTCCATCCGTTTGACCCAATTATCAAGTCTCTCTGCATTGATTTCACCATCATACATGGGTAATTCAAATTTTACATCAAGCTTAAGTAAAGGCATTTCATGTTTATGTTTATGGACATGTTTTCTTGCAGTGGATTTAGAACTTGGACTTGAAGAAGAAGAAGTTGATGGAGAAGAAGGAGGTGAAGGAGGAATTTGAGGAGGATCATCTCCTTCTTCACTTTTGACCTTTGAACATTCACCTAGATTCGGTCTTTTCCATTTGAAGTAATCCTCATATAAACCTTCAATATCTTCGACATGGTGAAGAAAATTTGATCCCGTAATTGAAAAAAAACTAGCATACATATATGTTAACCTCTATTTTTTAATTACTTTATATAACATGTGTTAAAATAAATTTATCTCACTAGAAAACCATCCCAAATGTCAAAGTGATATTATAGAGAACAATGCAAATAGTGG
Source organism: Picea mariana (assembly GCA_032191745.1). Classification (NCBI taxonomy): domain Eukaryota; kingdom Viridiplantae; phylum Streptophyta; class Pinopsida; order Pinales; family Pinaceae; genus Picea; species Picea mariana. Next base: position 279,763 of record JASDQU010102584.1, on the reverse strand, counting down.
AAGATTATTTAAAGTTGTAAATTGCTAACCAATGAGCGAAGCTAATATCTCACAGCCAATATCTCTTCTATGTGCTTGGAGGTCATGGCTGGAATATGGTTGATACATATACCGTCCTTGGGAAACTTAGATTGGGAACTCCAGGTCTAGAATATCTTCACCCAAAGATTGAAACAATTACCTTTTCAACACTTTTTGGTAAAGATCAATCAATTCACTTGATATGAGAAATGAAAGAGACATTGCAATGGAAGAGATGGTGTTTTGAAGGGTTAGTTAGGTGGCCAAGATTACCTTTGGAATCAGACTTGACCTTCCTCTTCTTTGATATGTGAGAATATGGTTTTAAGAATACCTTTCTCATCGCCTTACCTTTGGGATTTATGCTTCAAAACCCTATTTTCTTTGCCTTCCTAACCTAGCTCTCGCTTCCCTAGCCCCCTGATCTAAGAGTTGAAGACCTCCTCTTGAGCACTCATTGTTTCCTAAACGCTGGAGAAGGGGTGATTCATTTCACCTCTCCACATCATTGGTAGATCACATTGTCCCTCCCCACCATAGATACACAATCATACGCTCACAAAGCAACAAGGGGAACTATCTCCGTTGGAGAAAAAGTAGGGAAAAGTACATGTGCTAGTAATGGAATTTGTTCAACATCCAATTGGATATGGAATGGACTTTGGAACCATTGAGTCAACAACTAGATCAATTGAAATTGTTGAATCAACCAGTGCAACGTATAATAACAAAGGTCCACTAAATCAATTGGTTCTAGGTAAATGAGGTCAATTTCCCTTGCTTTTACTGCTACTTGAAATGAAACTAGTAGCTTTGCCCTCATGTGAATCTGGATTGATAACTACAAAAGTTCGTTTAATCTTAACATAAGCCATATTATTGAAAACCTCTATAATTTCCCATAAATTTCTTGAGCTTGTATCCAAATTTGTAAATGGCGCAATCAACCTCTACCAACACTGTTAAATTCATTGTCCATAATTCAAGTTCACCTACTCCATTAATGATCTATTAATGAAATTAGGTTTAGAGGCCAAACTCCAAACTAACTTGCAACGACCCACTGAACCCATGTTGCGGCTTGGGTTTACCATCATGATTCAATGACCATGCTGCATGCATTATAGTATGGTGAATTTATCAATACTAGTTACTGCAACTATGAAAATTTATAACAGATTACCTAAACTGTTGATGTCAGATCGGCGATTTAATCATTTTTATGCTTGCCACTTTTAATGCGCTAATTTTGTAACCATCTAATATGTCTTAAAATGTAAAAAACATTTTACAAAATGTCAAATTCTAGGCTTGGTTTGAATGCCACCGAACAAATATAAATCAAAATTTTATCCAAATTTAAACTGTGTTATTTAAAAAAATTATAAAATAAAAAATAATCATTTTTTTGGTATAAAATAATATAGAGTGACTTGGCCATAATGGTGCCATTACAAATGGAAGCATGCTACAATGCTTAAATTTCATAGTATTTTATGTTTAAACGTGGTTTTTTAAAGCATACTCCAATCCACAATTTTGAATTTTGAAAACCTTTCAATGGTATTTATAGAGGTTGCGTTTGTCTTTTAAAATGAAAGTTTTGTAGATATTTATAGATATGGGGAAAGTAAATCTTTAATTTTCAAATAAAAACGGAAATATTCTAATTGTGAGTGAAAATAATGGGCAATTGAGTTACTTATGTGGTGGATTCTCGTGGGTTCCCATGGGAATTTGTATGGTTGTGGCAATCCAATGAGAGTGAACATTCTTGTTACCTACACGAGAGACAAGGAGTGAAATTGAACTTCGTGGTTAGAAAGTGAAGCATGATGTCATGTCAAATCCTCCTTTAGTGGTTAGGACGGTCACGTCTATAGGATTGTGGTTTAGCAAAATAGGAGGGATATACATACCTAAAAATTAAGTGGCGATAATAATGAATTAGAGTCTTCAGATACTATTCCTTTTATAATGGTAATGACCAACATGAGGGGTGGTAATGAGTTATTATTATTCCTTTTATAATTTTTTTTTTTCAATTAACATAATTTAAGTAAAAAACATATATTTAAAGTTAAAATATATTTTATTTTAAGTGAATATTGACATATAGTGTAAGAGAGTGGTTTGCATTTTAAATAGCAGTGTTATATTTATATAATAATTTCTCCACACAAAGCATTGTTAATGAAGATAACTTCACAATGAAAGTTCCACAAAATATACAAAGTAAATTTTTAGTGCAATGTAAGATTCCTCTAAAGTGAAATGCATCAATAAAATCATCATTACTTAACAATAATGTTTTAATGAATCTTATTAAATAACATAAATTACTAGGTGTTCCAAATATATACCATCATTTACAAGCATTAATCACGAAGTCTTTATGCGCAATCATTAATCATGAAGTCTTGATGAACAATGATGATATCATTGATTAGGAAGGCCCCTCCAACCCTGCTAATTTTACTACCATAGGTGACTTTGAATCTAAGAAGAAGCTTCCATGGCCAATCCCTAATCAAGCATTGAGGTAATCCATTTAGTAGATAAAATCAACCCTTCCAACATAAAATTATTCAGTCCAATTACTCCCTTTTTCATGGAAATAGTAGATATCTCGTAAGGTACCGAGGGGGTGTCTCGACATCTCCAAACTTGAACCATAAGGAACCCCTTAGGAGTTTCACTAGTTGGAAAAAATGAGAATCACGAGGAAACTTGAAATAGACATAATAAAGGTGATGACCCTAAATAATTCAAGAACCATAACTTTGTTAGGAAATGGAATGTCTTTATACCATTAGATTTGAGTTTTCTTTTGTAGCATTTGTAGCCTACCACACCCATATATCTAAGAGAATTTCCAAGTACTAGACAAAGTCACCATCTTTGATAAGTTTCCATGGCCAGTTAAACCATGTTGTTTTGTCCTTAATAACAATAAACTAGAAATTGGATTTGGTGTCAGTAATCACCATTCTAACTATAATACAAAATATCTCATAAATTTCAAAGTCTTATTGAAAACACTTTGATAAAGGTGACTAGATAGGAAAGAATCATTAGCAAAATGGTTATTGATCACTTCAATTCCTACATCTTGAAATACCTTTGATATGTCCTTGAATTCTAATAATGATGTCAAGAAAATACCTAATAGATAGATTGGTCTTTTTTAGTGGACATGTCATAACTGGGGTTTTGTCATTATTGTGTATCCTTAGTCTATTCTTTTCTTTAATGTTGAAGTGTTTCTTGTGACTAGAAATTATGTTGCATAAATCTACCAAACTAATCAATTGATTATTAGTGTTTCTAGTTTATGTAATTTTAGCATTCACTTAATTGAGTCTATATAGACCTTCATGAGTTATAACCTTTGTTTTAGTCATGTAAGATGTTTGTGGAAATTGATAATGGGTTATTTGTTTGTTTTTTACTGTGCTAATTTTTATTATATATGTATTTTTTTTCAAGGAAAATCTTGTGGGGAAACCTTTGGGGAACTTCTTTTCATTTTTTGGATGACACACAATGTAAACCCATTAACATTGATTACGATGCCTAACCCATTAGGAACATCGAGTGAAGCATGCAACTAAGACAACAAACCTATGAGATTGTCCCCAAGGCCTCTTGCATGAATCTCAAAGCACTCAATGTAAACTCATTAATGTTGATTATGATGTATAACCCATTAGGGACATTGAGTGAAACACACAACATAGGCAACAAACCTATAAAATTAACCCAAGACTTCTTGCGTGAGCTACCCTACATGAATTATATATATAGAAACACATACATTCACATATACATGTAGATTTTTGTCAATTTTGTATTATCTTTAAAATAATAATTTATATATTAATAAAAACTACAAATATTAAATAAAATAATTAATTATTTTGAATGTTATATTATAATGGATTTGTAAAAACTTTGGGTTTTTATATAAGAAATGTAAAATTCAAATATTTCTCCCAATAAGCATAGTATTAAATTAATGTAAAATACTTATTAATTAAATAAAAATAACAAAAATTATTACTAATTTATTAGATTAATTATTATCAACTATTTACAATTAACTAAATAAAATATTATTATTAATTTATTAAATTAAATTTTTTTCCTTGGAAAAAATCTTATATTCAGGGGTATGAATATACATATTGTGACCCAAACAAAAAGGGGGCTCTTTTAGCTTCTTTTGACTTAGTTTAGTTTGTACATAAGCATAGACATGTTGTCATTAAAGGCTCTTTGAAGACAAACAAAACAACACTAAGAACGTTCATATCATAAGGTTGTATGCCTTTCTACAAAATACAAAAACAAAATTACAATAGTTCCATACAAAACCTTCTACAGGATATCATAAAGATTTTGAGTTCTTTTAAAACTGGAATTCCATTGCTTCATTTTCTTTACCATCAATAGACTCATAGAAACCAAAGGCTCCTTTTGGGAGCATCAGTGATTCCTTGGAAAGTTTATCTGTTGTGTCGTTCAATTCCCTGTAAATATGTTGGAAAGAAAGCCATTCAAAATTCATTATTTGATGCTTCAGATCCCGCAACAAATGAGTCGGGCCCACACGTGATACAAATGCTTTGCTAGTTTCCCAATCGATCACCATCTTGGAGTCACTGAAAACTTGAAGCTTCTTTAAACCTTTTTCCTATGCAATGAACAATAATGTTCTAAGCACGATAAACTCTACATGGTTGTTGGACCCCTGACCTAGGCCATAACTCGCATGAATGGAATGATTTTGATTGAGAAACAAGATAATTCCATCTCCATAGAGAGGAGGGTTCCCTTGGACGACGCCGTCGAAAAACCCCCAGGGGATACCTTGGTCAAAAGATGGTATGACGGGCACACATGGTTTCTTTGATCTTCTTTTGACTTGGAACTCCCTTGAGGTTGGAGATATGAACTACACAAATATTTGGGGGGATGGATTTTTCTTTTAAGATAACATTGTTTCGATCCCACCATAAATTTTTCACCAAAATACAAGGAAGAGCTTCCAAATGATTCACCTTTTTATCTTCTATCCATGTACGTAGGTTTATTTCCAACCCCTGTTCCCTCTAAAAAACTTTTGTGTTTAACTCCTTATACACCTGAGAGATCAGCTGATCAGTATAAGCACATCAAGTGAAGAGGTGAGTAGATGTTTCCTTCGCCGTCTTATAGAGAGTGCATATGCTTGCCCCTATTAATCTCCCAGGTGATCAATTTGTTATTGAGCACTAAACATATGGTATTTTTTCTCTTCAAAGGGGCGTGGAGTTTCTAGAGGGATCCCCACCACCAAACAATGTCCCATCGAAGCTGACCTCCGCAAATGCATTATAACCCAATTTTGCTGTGTACTCGCATGTTCCTGCGTTTTTGGACTAACAGATATAGTCCACTTCTTCTTCGTTTAGATGATCAAAGTTTGATGAAATGCTAGCTATGAATTTATTCCATTCATCCTCCAAACCACCAGTCAGTTTAAGAGAAGTATTGTCTTTCTATCCCAGACTACCTTTGAGTCGGGGGATTTGAGCTTGAGAATTAGCTAGATGAATGATTCTATCTTCATCTAAAGAACTAATGAGAGCATCCGACAAAATGTAATCCTATCCTTCACCTAACCACGGGTATGAGCCAACTCTAAATTTTTTCCCATTTCCAATCTTCCAAATAGTCCATAGCCCCACAAGAGGGAGATCAACAGTAAGGGATTTGCATACTATGGACCCAATTGAATATTTGACAGGCATCCTATACCAATTGTCTATTGGCATCTCATGTTAGACTTCAGGACTTTTCCCCAATGGGCCTCATTCAAAGAGAGGCGCCAAAGACTTCTATCTACCAGGGAGAGGGATTATAAATTATTTTTTCTTACTCCCCAACCTTTGAATTTCTCGGGAAAAGAAATGCGGCTCCATTTGACAAGGGTAGGACCCTCGGAGGGCTTAAAACCCGACCATAGAAAACAAAAGAATAAATTCTTGATTTTGGTAAGAATCCCTTTGGGCACAACCGTAATGGAGGTCTAATAAATTGGATTGATATCTAACACTGATTTGATTAGAATTAGCCTCCCTCCATGAGAAAGAAAACGGTTTCCACAAAATTGATGTAGGCTTCCACTTTATTGAGAAGCTAGGACCAATGCCATGAATTGTATCCATCATGCTTCAAAAAGAAACCAAGATATTTGAAACCTGTGTCTAGTATTTTTTGAGGAAATGGGAGAGCTTTACTTAAGAGACGTCTTGAAGATTTTGAAATATGAGGAGGGACGATACAATATTTTTGAACATTTACCTCCATTCCATTGGCCCGACAAAAAGAGTCCAGGATATTTTTTAAAGAAAAGAAATTGTGAGAAGTTCCTTGAATGAAAACAAGAACGTCATCCATGAAGAGAGGTGAGATAGCGTTTATGAATCCTAACTTCTGATATCTTCTGGTTGGATTTAGCTTCAAATATTAGTCTTCTTAGTGCCTCGGAAATGAGAAGGAAGAGGAAGGGTTATAAAGGACACCCTTGGTGGAATCCCCTAGTTGCTCGGAAAAAACAAGGAGAACCATTAATTAGCACAACAAACAAAGCCGAGGATACAGATCCCATTATCCAATTTACTGTAGGGAGGTGCATGCTCATTTTCATCAAATCCAACCTCAAAAAAGTCCAATTCACCCTATAATAGGCTTTAGAAAGATCAATCTTCAATATACTAGTCGACTTCTTTAATGATTTTATCGAATGAATGCCCCCGTCGTCCAGAGAGATTACATCGTGAATTTTTCTTCCCCTCAGAAAGCCAAATTGTTCCTCTGATATGATGTTGCTAAAAATTGGCTTGAGTCTTCGCGCGATGATCTTTGCTATCAATTTGTATATAAAATTACAACAGGCGATAGGCCTGAAATCGTCTAAAGTGAGCATATTCTGTTTTTTTTGGGATAAGTGCTAAAAAAGTGGAGTTTAGCACTCCTAGAACCTTACCAGAAGATTGTGACTCTTGCACCACCTTTAGCAAGTCTTCCTTCATCATATTATAGAAGCCCAGAAAGCATTTGACCGTGAGGTCGTCCAGGCAGGGGATTTTTCTATTTTGCATGGAAGAAAGAGCCCCTATTACTTTTGATTAAGAAACCTTGTCTTCCAATACTTTATTCATATATTTAGAGAAGACTTGGGGAAAGATAGATATAAATTTTAGTATTTCTTGAATTGGACAACCTTCCTTTTCCTTGTATAGGGTATGAAAAAACTAAACTCCTTTGCTAGCTATGTCCTTGAAAGAATGTACCAATTCTTCGTGTTCCTTTTTTATTTCCCATATGGAGTTTAGATTCTTCCTATAGTTGGAGAAATGATGGAAGTACTAGGTATTATTGTCACCTTATTTCAACTATAACACATGACTCTTTAATCTCCATAACGCTTCTTCATTTTCTAGAATGCTGTGTCATCGAGCCTCAATATCACACTAACAGACTAAATCAACTTCCACGAGAGCACTATCATTTCTCCTTGAGACAAAATCTTCAATATCCTCTTCAAGTTCTTTTAGGGACATCTGCATTTTTTGTTTGTAATTTTTTCCCCATTCTTTCATTACGAACTTGGATTGAGCTATATTTTTGGCAGACTATTGCATGTAGAAGGAGGGAGAGCCTGCAGAGAGTGGCGTCCAATATTACTTAATGAGATCTCTGAATTCCTCTTCCGTGAGCCATAAACTGTTTAAATTTAGGGGTGTCAGAGGTTTTTTCATACCTGTGTCCATTTGAAATAAGATAGGTGTGACACACCCGACCCCCTAACTCTCTCTTAGGGTGGTGGGATGTTCAAATTTCTCTTTCTCAACTCATATTTTATCTATCTCTAAGGTCCATAGATGGATTATAATTTCCTTGGGATCTCTAATGACTTTGAACATGCCTGAATACGATCTCTAGATTAAAATTACAGCCTCCTGAAGTTTCCAGGCTCTCATTGTCAAAATCCAACTTATGACCATGCAACATATATGTGGTTCCCTACCACTCGTTCCATCCAATGTGGCGTTTACATGGAGACGATGTGGAAGCTACCCCTAACTCACCGCTCAAAGGTTCTGACTTCTCAAAACCTTTCGTCATTGTCGCCGGGGTCTATTTCCCATTAGATATAAAACACCCCAATATTGAATGTTCTGACGACAAACCTTCTAAGGTCCATTCCCATATCTGACGACTCTCACTTTTGACCTTCAACGACTCTGATTACATCGGTTCCCTTAAATTTCATGGTTATTAACATTTGTCCCACCAATTCTTTATTTTGGTGAGCCCATGGGTCCCACGACAAATCCATGCTTGAGATCTCATCTCACCCGCCTGTCGATCAACCACTGTATTTCAGCCTTAAGATCTCGTCGTCATCGGCACATGCTCCTATCCTAACTTCTTGACCCATGCTCGACATCCTCTGATGAACAATTGGGATCTCTCCACATCCAGATCTAATGGTTTAGGTTATTGTCGAAGTCATAAGGGCTTCCATCCCCCTCCAAGACCACTCATGTCCATCAACCATTCCATTGGTTTCACTTGTCACCCCAAGAGACATACCGGTTGTCGTAATTGCTCACCATGTCGACATGACATCATCATTCCTTTTATCACTTAAACGAAGCCTGCAGTGATCTACGATGGAGATCAAATATTACCTATCTGCCGATCAACGAATCTAATTAATCCCCAAGCCTTTATCATTGTCGAAACTTCTTTCATCTTCATCATAGCCCCTTGCTCCCACTCTTGGTCATTTTAAGGACTCAACCTCCCGAAGAACGATTCTGATCCACTCATCACATCATCCAATGACTGAAAATGGTTTTGGGTCTTCTTCCTCATCAATCATATCTCTTTATCGACTCCATTGCTATAGATTCTTGAAGATCTTACATTTGANCGTTCTTCGGGAGGTTGAGTCCTTAAAATGACCAAGAGTGGGAGCAAGGGGCTTCTTCCTCATCAATCATATCTCTTTATCGACTCCATTGCTATAGATTCTTGAAGATCTTACATTTGAACATAAGGTTGTGGTCCATGCATCACATAGGATCAATGAATGAGGTTTTTCCCCTATCATAAAATAGGGTTTCCACTGGCTAATGGTCTGAAAATCATAACTTATCCCACTTATGAGTTCTTCAAGGTTTTACCAATCCCCTGGGAGTTCGATGTCTACTCTGAGACCGCCAAATACTTCCCAACTTCGTCAAGAGGAAGATACTTGCATATCTTGCAAGATTTCTATTGGCACAGGGGAAGACCCAAGGTTCAACGCTACAACAACACACCAACAAAACCCTAACTACCGGCCCTTTTGGCAACACCTGTGAAGCATATGAAGTCTCACTCGAGGTAGAGGTAGGGGTGGTTGCAAGACTCCACTGTTTGCAACCTTAGCTAGGACACAGATCTGTGATTGTAACACCTTGACAAATCACTTAGCAATATAGTTCATCAATGTTTAACCAGTATCTACTTCGTAGGTAAAACCCTAATTACAGAGCATCCCAATATTCAACCAGATCTAGCATCTTGCAACACTTATCATGATGAAACATATCAGATCTAGCAGATTCAAGCACTAAAAACACCCACACAGTTTAGATCCAACATTTACTCTAATTATTATGCACAAAGAAACAACAGATCTACTTATCATTCATCTATATCAAATCACTAAGAAAGTAAATACATAAATACATCAATACATCCCACAAAGCATTCACAACATAGGATGTACGTGGTTCACCACCACCCTAGGGATACATCCACCAACTCTTCATCTTCTTTATTAGTTTTCTTCAATCTTCTTACATGCATAGAGCCTTCAGATCAACTTCGCAGAGGATAGGAGATCTGCACACTCTTTGCTAGATCCTTCTTCCCCAATCTAGGTTACAACACAAAGCCTACATACAGTCCCTTACAACCACTTTCACTTAGCCTTGAAACATACACAAAGCACTTACAACTATTACTTGCACTCAACACCACTTACAACTTATTTGTCATTCACACTTAGCCATTCATACTCACTACATCGCCTAGAATCTATTTATACATTACAAAATCGGGCCTAAACATGGGTAAACCCATGGGCTGACATCCCCATACCCGTTACATAATCCCAAATCCCAAAAATCCCTAAAAGGGGGCCGAGATCCCACGATCTCCACTTTGTTTTGTGCTCCGCCTTCGACAACCTGTCGAAGTCCCAAAAATAGGTCTAACATGACCAAGGATCCTCAAAACTTGGTCAAGGACCAACATGCCCCCAACACTCACTTGTGATTCATCTGAAGTCACTCTGATCTAGGTAATTCTGCTTCAAAATCCTCGAGCTTGGCTCAAGCTGCTTCGACTTGTTGCTGTGCCACGACCTCCTGTTAAGCGAAAACTTGGATAACAACTTCGTTGAAAGTCCCTCTAGGCGATGTTCTGCTGCAGTGACGACTTGTTCTAGTTCTTCTCCTCGGTCTTCGATCTCTGCGAACAGTTGGCAAGCTTCATCCTGTATAGGTTGGAGCCTTTGAGTCACTTCGATGAATTTTCTCTGAATGGTGTGGACCTGCTGTTGGGAAGTGTGCTTCTCTTGGGATCGCTTCATCCTTTCAACAGCTGACAGGGGCTTCAATTGCACCTGTATTGTTTCTTCTTGATACTTCACCTCTTATAGTTGTGACTCCAGTGTCTTCAGGTCTCGATTCTAAGTGAGTTGCTCATATGTCTGGGCACTACGATCACTCATTTTTTTACATTCCAAGGCAAGGCCCTTGATTCTTTCAACTGCACCCCGAGCAGTTGCTTCTCTTTGATCCCTCACATCCTGCGGGGTGTCGGGCACTGTGCGGAGCTCTAAGTTTGTTATTATTTGCTGTAGCTGCTAGATAGCTTCTGCGAGCTAGTCTAATTGATGCACGACTCGGTCTTCTACCTTTGGCTCTCAGCCTGTCATAGAACAAAGTGCTTTGTTGATTGCTTCTTTCACTTCGAGTTGCTCTGCGAGCAACTGTTCTTTTTCCTGCTGAATCTGTGCTTTCTGCTCTTCAAAATTATTTTGGAGGGCAACCTTCTCCTGCTCTGCAACTCGACCTTGTTCTACTACTACTTCTTGCACTTGATTCAAGGCTCAAGTGGCTTGTTTTGTTTCTTCTTGTGCATGATGAAGGCGATCTTTGGTCACATCAGCTAGTCGTCGAAGTTGGGCTGGCTCATCTCCCAACTCTGGTTCTCTCGATGGCAGGGGCGCAGTGGACACTGCGCGACTTGATTGAAGGGCATGCTGTGCCCCTCAGATTTCGACCTCAATTATGTCGTACATATCCTCCTGCTTGGTTTATTGTTTCTGCAAGATTTCCTGCGAGGCATCGTTCACAGCTGCGATGATGAATTCAAAATCATTGACAGCGAGCATAGTTTACATCTTGGTCAAAGTGGCTCTAAATTTCTTCCGAGAAGAGGGTTTTGGGGAAGAAACCTTCCTCTTCTTCAGGGGATCAACCTCATCTCTAGGAGGTGTTACTTCACCTTGATTCTTCTCATCTTCTTTGTCATTTATCTCTTCTACTTCTTCATCACCCCCTCGGTCAGGTGATACTAAAGCAGTCTTCTCTGATGCACTGCTTAAGTCTTGGAATTCTTCGGTCTTCTTCCTTTTGCTGGGTCCAGGTGTGTCATGTTCCTTGTGAGTGGCCTTCGAACTGTCAGTTTCGGGGTCAAACATCTCTGTAGGGTTAGTGGAGATAAGGAGGTATGCTGACCAGTCCTTGGTGATCTCCTCAAGGTCCTCTTCCATGAGCTTGTAGTACAACTGAAGCTCCTCCTTATGTTCGTCTACTCGTGCAGTAATATAGATGAAGTGATGATCTATGCTGAACTTCATAAGGGGTCGAAACCTTTGCAGGGTGTTCGACATCATGCGAGGTTCAAATTCGATGGCTCTCTTCAGTTGGAGATAATATGTGTGAAAAAATACGTTCGACTGCCACTGTTTTCCCATGTCGCTTGAGTACCAAAGCGTGGTGAACTTTGCAATGAGAAACTTGAACAGTTCAATGTCCGGGAAGGTCGCACCTTCCGACATCTCCCAAGCAATAAACACGATGAGGATCAGGAGCCAGCCAAAGTGGAACTCGTAGCCCTGATCCTGTGCTTTGCAACAGTCTAATTCCAGCTGATTAACTAGGTACTTCACCCAGTTCATCTATAGGCCTTCTACACATTTCCTTGTGAGGTCAACGACAAAGCCTGTGACCTGCATGGGTCTGTTCTTCCTTACGAGATTTCCTGCAATTAATTGGCATGCTAGGCGCACTGCGCCATTCTGGATGGAAGCTACCTTGTAGCCTCGCATCCCCTTCTCAGCATCTCCGTAGGTATCCTTGATCTTCTATGGCTTTCCCTGGATAGAAGTCATGTGGGTCGAGTCCTTGCATACTCAATTTGGTGATCCTATGGATCAGCGTCGGATTGACTGTGATACGATGTTCTAGCCATAAGTAGCTACCATGGTAACATGAAAGTAGGAGCTTGACATAGGCGTTAACCTCATGGTGCGTTCCAAAGTGTGGGATTTTCATTACATTCAACATGGTGGACTGTGCGAGGTTCATCGTCCACGACTGCAGGGTTATTTTCGAGTTCTTCCCCTTCGTCTTGGTCAAGTATTTATACAGGGTGAGCATACTATGGCTCTTATGGTCTCCTAGGTTGAAGTCACTGAACTTCAACATTGTGATCTTGTCCTGCTGTGCTCGAACTGCGCGTATCCACTTCGGGAGGTATGCAATAACCATGGTGTACTCAAAATCTCTTAGCACACTATCACGACTCACCGCTTCGACCAGCAGCGGGATGTAGTTGGGAAATATGGCTGGGATCAGATTTTCATTTGCTAGGTCATCTTTGTGCTTGGTTCTCTTTTCTGTGACAACTTGGGATGGCCCAGATCCACGAGCGGTCGATCGAGAGGCTTGCACTCCTCTCATCGATGATGATTGAATACTTGTAGACATTACTTTCTCGGCCATGAAATCGATGAAAACTTCTTCAATGATTTTCTCCGCGACACTGATCTCGTCTAACATACATGCTTAGATCGGATGGATGAGTGAATGCACAAAACAATAGAAATGGTGTCGATCTTACTAATCACACTTTAGTAGCAATGATTTCTCTCTGATACAATTCACAAAAGTGTTCTCGGTGCAACAATCAACGGAATAAGTAGACAACTAGGTAACAGATCTATCCAACAGGCGAGAAGCCTTCATTAATCTAGTTCTTCCCGTTATGGCGTAGTCCCAATGGTCTGATGGCGAGCTTCCTGGCCATAAATGTCATTCTAACTGTTTGTGGTGTCGGTCTAATGGTTATACTGTTTCCAATGGCTATATTGCTTCACCATGGCGAAGTGCCATGTGACGCTATTTTGATATCCCAACGAAGTTCCTATTTTGCAAATTTTCCCTTTGTGAAGTTCCCTCTGGAACCTTCTATAAATTTTTGATCTTTTCTTTCTTATTGCTAAGATTTCTATCTTTTTTCCCGGTGATCTTCGTCTCGTTATTCCTCTTTCCATTCTGATTCTTGTCTTCTTTTGATATAGTAACTTCGCACTGTTGAGATTCTTTAACTTCGCACTGTTGAGATTCTTTCATAAGATTCAAGGGAAATACTTCTTCTTTATATGGGGTAGGTGCTTC
>JASDQU010102584.1:236487-252678 GCA_032191745.1 Picea mariana | reverse complement strand
CCAATAACAACTAAGAAGGAGTATAATAATAGAGAAACGCTAGTCAAAGATTGGCAAAAGGTCAGGGAGAGGATACAAAGTCCAATGATCAACAATAAAACCGATAATACTAAACAAAACCGATCACTGAGTTGTGGAAACCAAGGGGATAATGAGTGACTCTAGGAAGTCTCCCTAGACTCGGTTCAGTTACCAAAAGGAGTAAGACAAAAAGATTAAATCAATAACTTAAGACAAAGAGCTGACGAAAGTATAACAGGTTCCAAAAATAAGGAGGCAATATAAAAAAACCAACTCCATCAGAGAAATCAGTTCAACGCCTGATTGCCTTCAATGTTATTGAAATGCCTCGACGGTAGTTGCACAAAATAGGACAAAGGACTGACATAGGCAGTAAACAAAGCCGAGAAATAGGAAAACAAGTTCTAGAAAATAGGAAGGCCAGATCTACGACTCCAGTAACAAGCATCTTAAGCAATGTTCATAGCAAAATTGCCTTCTAAGACACAGTCACCTCGCCAATAATGACTAAACCTCCATGGATGAACCATGGTGATTCCCGCCCAATTGCAGGTTCCAAGACTGTTCAAAAAACTCTCTATACACAAGCTCCATTTAAAATAACGCAAAGTTACATGAAAAAAGTGAACATTCCTCCTTCTATTTCATGGTACACTGGTTATACCACTAACTTTTTTAGACTTTAGAGTTTCACTTTCCCTATATACTTGTTAAATGCTTATTGATGTTTAAATATTTTTTTTATATAAAAAATTACAATATACTTTTTCCAATAAAAAATTTCTCATTATATTTTATATAATATTATATGGATACCAAACATACATACTTTTCCTTCAAAAGAAGAAAAATCCACTTTTTTGACTCCCTTAAAAAAAACATTAGACACGCTAAACTGAGATCAACCATTACATAAAAGTTACTACAGAGTCGCTTCCATCCATCGTGAACGAACTTAAAAGTATTTATACAAAAATAAGAGACTCCATCTCTAATGGAAATGTCAAAAACAACTCACAAATGGTCCTAATACTTCTTTGGTATTCTAAAAAAGCTTAAGAAAAAGTGTTGGTCAACCACTTATTATATATTATTTTCCCTTCACTTATTAAATATTATTTTCCCTTCATACTCCTTAATGATTTCTTTTAAAATAAAGTCAGCCTCCATATTAAATTCACTATAAATATACAATATATACTTGTTCTTCCTGCTTCTTAATGATTTCTTTGAAAGAAAGTCAACCTCCGTATTGAATTCGCGATAAATATACAATATATACTTGTTATATGGTTTGGTTGTTCGTGTTTAAATATTTGTTTTATACGAAAGAATGCACTAAATATATGATTTTTCGTGTTTAAATATTTTTCCATATGAAAAATGCAATTAAATAAAATGTAAAGAACTTTCATAAACTTTGTCATGTTACGATAACACAATAATGAGTATAACTTCGTTAGTCCTCTCGAATGCTCAAAGTTAATTGTCGGTGAAAATAATGGGAAATGAATTTACTTATATGGTGGGTTCATGTGGGGTCCACTCGGAATTTGTATGGTTGTGGCAATCAAACGAGATCGAACCTTCTTGTTACCTACATGAAAGACAAGGAGGAGTGAAACTTAACTTCGTGGTTAGAAAGTGAAGCATGTTTGTAGAGACATCATGGTCATGTCAAATCCTCATAAAAGTGGTTAGGATAATCACATCTATAGGATTGTGGTCCAGAAAAAAGAGAGGGATATAAATACCTTAAAATTAAGTGGGAATGATAATGAATCAAAGTCTTCCAAGATACATGAGGATATGGGCTATGGGCAACTTAGTAAGGGGATGGTAATAGGCTGCTATTATTATTTTTTAATTTTATTTATTTTTTAATTGAAAGTTAAATTAGATTTTATTTTAAATAAATATTTATATATGATGTAGGAGAATGCTTTGCGTTTTAAATAGTAATGTTAATTTTATTGTAATAATATAGTTTAATAATAATATGATAAAAAAACATTGTTATTAAAGATAATTTCACAAAATATACACATTAACATTGTAGTGCAATGTTAAACTCCTCTAAAGTGAAATGCTCCATTAAAATCATAATCACTTAGCAAAACAACTTTCCAAAAAATCTTGTTAAATAAGATGAATTACTAGGTGTTTCAAATATATTCCATTACGAACAAGTAGTTATGCATCCCTAAAGTAGGTGACATGTGGTCTTAATATTGATATTAAATGGATCCAAACCAAGAATGGATAAGACTTAGAACCTGCAAGACATCATGACACTTAACTAAGGTTATGCAAGTTATGTAAAACAATGCAGATGTAGTTGAATAAGACAAACAAAAATGTGAGAGAAATGTTAAAAAAAGTAATTAAATGATAAGAAAACAAATAGGAGAGAAGGCTAAGGAATGAGAAGTGAATAGCCATGGTTGTTGGTCTTCCCTTACCCCCTAGCTCTCTCTATTTCTTCCCTCAATCTCATTCTCAAATGGTCTTTTCGGCTAAGAAGGAGAGGAACACATAGCATTGTACCAGAGCTTGCTGAAAGGAGAATACCGAGACCCATTCGAAATTGGTTTTCCCATTTGGGTTCCAGGGTAAAATTCATGCCCCAATGTGTTGTGTTTTCCTCTGTGTGCTGAGTAATTTACTGGTTTAACTCGCCATTGTGTTTTATTAATTCATGCCCCAATGTGTTGTGTTTTCCTCTGTGTGCTGAGTAATTTACTGGTTTAACTCGCCATTGTGTTTTATTATAACTTGCTGGTTATCCTTTAATGGCAACTTTGTATCTTATGTGAGTGGATGAGGAGTTAATTGTTGCATATTCTTTTATTACCATGTGAGAGGTATTTATAAAGACTATTGGTTTAATGGTGATATCCATTTCAACAACTAGCTAATATCCACTGTTCAGTAAGCTCGGCGAGGGGAAATCCATGATCCTCCTTCTAGAGCAATTGAAGAACTTTCTAAATCCATTTTTCTCTCTCCTGCGCGTCGTTCTCTCTCACTCTCTCTCTATGGGAGGCAAATTTTATTGTCTAGATGTTGTATTGAAGTGCCCACTCACTGTTTCCTTTGTTGGGTGTGTGAAACCATTAGAGAATCAACTTATTCTAGTACTTGATGTATCTAATCAGTATTGGTTGTTTTCACCTCTGTCGAGCCATTCCTTCACTGTTGGACATCCCACAAATTTGTGTTTTTATTCCCAACAATTCTCTTGACTTCTTCTTTTTGTCTAGCACTGCAGATGACCTCAAATTACTTTCCCACACCACCCATGACTTTGTTTTGCTATCCAATAAATCCCACGACTCATCCTTTGGTTGCTCAATGTCCCTACACCTAAACCCTAGCGACTGGAGAGACCACAATTTGTTTTACTTGTTGGTAGCAATGCATACTTGCTAACCCTACCTTTTGAGCGCACCCAAAACAATGCTCTTTTTATCTAGACATTCCTACACACGAACCTTAGCTCCATGGTGTCTAAGGAATGTTTTGCTGATGCCTGGGCGTTCCACTTTTCATCCCTTGGTGAGTTACGTATTCATACTCCAACCTTCTCTTGCTCACAGTCTAAACCTAGTCCTTGAGAATCCACCAGAATTGCCGATCAATATTCTCTAATGCCCACACCTCATTGACAGATTGGGCATTAGAATCAATGTGAGCTAGTCTAGTAATGTTCTGTACAGGAGATTGGTTTCCTGAGCATAACTGTTGTGGTTTGAATGATGCGGTAGTTAAGAGACATATAATGAGTGGACAATGAATGACTTGTGTATTGAATGACTAGGCGACTAAGTTGTTAATGGATAGATCCGCCACATGGATCATTGATTCGTGAAAGATTAACTCATTTTGTGTGTGGGATAAGTTTTAGGATCTTTCACTCATAAAAGGGTTTTAATTGCTACAATAGTTATTGGTTGCCTAGCTTATATGTAGATAAAACAATTGTTTATTATGACTAGGATTTTTCATGCAATGGGTGAAATCAAAGACTAAAGAATTCCAAGCAATGGGAAATTAGGCCGTCTTATGTAGGATACTAATGCATCCTAATATGCCATCATTATTTATTTTACAAACTAAAAGCATGAGCCAATTAATCAACCTAGAAACCAAAGAGTAGTTGCACTGAGAATTGTATTAAGCCATGAAGCCAAAACTCAGAGACCTAAGTGGCATATTGGACAATAGGATATACTAAGTTCTTAGTGATAGAGTGTTGCAGAGATTTGATGTTTATTAGCCTGAATTTTCATTACCATTGCTATCTATTTTATGGGTGAATGCTACATTAAGTGAAGACCTTTCTCATCATGAAAGGAAGAAAGGTCCTTGTGCAGGACAGAGGAATGAGGCTTGGTAGCCTCCAGGGGCCAGAGAAATCTATGCAAAAACTTAGAGACATAGATAATATAGAGATAAGAACATTAATTCTGCAAAGAATCCGTGTCAGTGAAACAAGTGGGCTATAAGTACCTCATTTATGGATCATATGGTATCAGAGCAGTTGCATCCTTGACCGTGAAAGTTGCTAGGACTTTGAAGAGACCATTGCAGACCTCAACATGGGTAAAGAAAATAGAGACAAGTTGGAAGAACTACGGGATAGCAATGCTCAACTTCGAGAAGAGAACGAGAGCTTGAAAGAGTAGGTTCAGATGTTCAACAAGAGGATGGTAGAGATGGAAAAGCACATGGAGATCTCTTCCAAATTGTTGACATTGTTCAAGAAGAAGTATGAAGAACGCCAAGACACCCTCACAGTGGTCATGATATATGGGGACAAGCACCGAGCATAATTATACACCTTGGTGAGGAGGTCACCTGATTGGATATCTGGAAAGAAGATAGGCTCACTCAGATGTTGGCCCAATTGCCTCAAGATTTAGTAGAGAAGGAGGAGGCCTTGGAGAAGCTCCAAGCAACTGTCTAGGAGAACCAGAAAGACAGGCCAAAATCCATTTCCACTACCTCAACCATCACCATGATCGAGACCATTTCGGTAAGCTCATCTTCCATATGCATTCCTCAAGAGAAGCTTGGTGAATTTGAGAATCATACCAGAGGAATTGGTTCCAAGCTATTAAGAAAAATGGGCTATGATTGACAAAGGATAGGCAAGAGGAGACAAGGCATATTGAGCCCCATTGTAGCTATGCCAAGAGCCAAGCATGAAGGGCTAGGCTTTGATGGCAGAAGTGAAAATTCCATCACCATGAAGGAAATGGACATGCCATAGTTGGTATTCTCATTAGGAGAAGGAGAAGTAACGATAAGTGAAGGTGTCAACCCACTACCACCTCATACTTCTTTTAGTATATTGAAGGAGGACAACAATGAGAAGATTCCACAAACTTAGCCTACACCTGCACTCTAAGAAAGTAGCAAATCAATCAATGAGAGCAAGAAGAAGAAAAAGACTAGGGGGTCTATGTCAAACGAGACATTTCTTGTTTATCATTGTTGAAAGAAGAGAGACCATACCATAAAAAATTGTTGGTATGCAGAGACATGGTCACATTTTGGAAAGAAAGGCCATCTTGAGGCATCTTTCTAGGAGAAGCAAGCCACATGCCATAGGCCAGATTGCTTCGAAAGGAGGAATGAAAAGAAGGCTTCTCCAATTCAACAACAAACACAAAGGCACATCGAGAGGAGGCATATTTGAATAAATTCTTGTAGTAGTAACAAGAACTTTTTCCACCACTACAATTTGAGTAGTCACTGGAAGCACAGTGTTGGCGACTTCATCCAAAGCTTCACCCTAGAAACTGCACAACCAAGAGAAGGGTGTGGAGAGTGAAGATTGAAGAAGATAAAGAGACTCTTGCATCTCCATTCCAAGTGAAAAGAGTTGTCCAAGGAGAGATAACAACACATGAGAGTAGCAAAACAAACAAGACGTATAGTGGGTTCATGTCAAGAGCAACCATAACCCATTTCTTGTTTCAAGTGTTGCATCCAAATAACCCTTTCTTGGAGTTGTGTTGAATATTGGTGCACATAGGTCAATGACCTTAGAGGAGTTCTTGAGAACTCCATGGTGATATTGCAAGCAAGTGAAGGCACTTGAGAGTTGTTTCCATGCTAGGAAACAACTGATCTTGGCTAAAGAAGGAAACCAAACTTCCTTTCATAGGAATGATATGTGATGGAATCATGCTAGGATCACACTAAACAAGAAGACCGACATTTAAATTGGCTTCATGACTTCCAATATGTACTATCTCCAAGGAAGAGAGGGACATGGGAATGGATGTTGGCTCCAGAGTTCAGATCTAGAGATTGCTCAAAGATAAGAATCAATGAGAAGTTTTTTGCATTGTAGGAAAAAAAAAGCTAGAACCAGAGCCATAGCCATAGCCAAGGACCAAACCCAATAGCCAGAGCCACAAGCCAGAGCCAAAGTTAGAGTTGTAGCCAGGAGCCAACGTCAAAGCCATGTTCCAGAGACGTAGAAAAAAATGATCCTTATTGGTTTCCTTGAGCTTTTGGAGACTAAAAATCCTCTCAATATGGAAGTTTGATCCAAAATGGATCCGAACCAAGAATGGATAAGACTCAATACCTGTAAGACAACATGACACTTAACTAAGGCTATGCAAGTTATGTAAAACAATGCATATGTAAGTTGAATAAGACAAACAAAAATGTGAGAGAAATGTTAAAAGAAGTAATTAAATGATAAGATAATGAAAATTAGAGAAGGCTAAGGAATGGGAAGTGAAGAACCATGGTTGTTGGCCTTCCCTTACCCCGTAACTCTCCCTATTTCTTTCCTCACTCTCATTCTCAAATGGTATTTTTGGAGAAGAAGGAGAGGAACAAATAACATTGTACCAAAGATTGTCCCATTTGGGTTCCAAGGTAAAAATCATGCCTCAATGTGTTGTGTTTTCCTTTGTGTATTGAGTAATTTATCGGTTTAACTCTCCATTGTGTTTTAATATAGCTTGTTGGTTATCCTTTAATGGCAGTTTTGTATCTTATTTGAGTAGATGAGGAGTTAATTGTTGCATATTCTTTTATTACTGTGTGAGAGGTATTTTTACAAAGAGTATTGGTTTAGTGGTGATTACCCATTTCAACAACTAACTAATTTCCATCGTTGAGTAAGTTGGGCGAGGGGAAATCCACAGTCCTCCTTCAAGAGTTGTTGAAGAACTTGCTAAATCTGTATTTCTCTCTCTCCGGGAGGTGAATTTTATTGTTTGGTTGTTGTATTGAAGTGCCCACACACTGTTTCCTTTACTGGGTGTGTGAAACCATTAGAGGGTCAATTTATTCTAGTGCTGGACGTATCTAATCAGTGTTTGGCCGTTTTATCCTTTGCCAAGCCATTCCTTGAGTGTTGTACATCCCATGAATTTGTGTTTTGTTTCCCAACACTGCTCTTGAATTCTTCTTGCTGTCCAACACTACATACGACCTCACCTTATTGTCCCATGCTTCCCACTACTTGGTTTTTCTGTCGAATAACTCCCACAACTCATCCTCTGGTTTCTCAATGTCCCTATGCCCAAACACTAGCGACTAGAGAGACCACAATTTGTTTTACTTGCTAGTAGCAATGCATACTCGCTAACCCTACCTTTTGAGCGTACCCAAAACGTTTATCTTTTTGTCTAGAAATTCTTACGCATGAACCCTAGCTCCAGGGCGTCTAGGGAATGTTTGCTTACTGTCTGGGCATTCCAGTTGTCATCCCTTGGTCAATTACATAATCATACTCCAACCTTCTCTTGCCCACAATATAAACCTGGTCCTTGGGCATCCACTAGAATTTTCAATCGATATTCTCTATTCCTCACACCTCACTCATGGATTGTACATTAGAATCAATGTGAGCCAATCTAGTAACGTTATGTGTAGGATATTTGGTTTCCTGAGCATAACTGTTGTGGTTTGAATGATGTGACAGTTAAGAGACTAATAATTGGTGGACAATGAGCGACTCGTGCATTGAATGACTAAGTGATTGAGTTGATAATGGATAACTGATCTGAAAAGATCTTTTAAATGACAATGGTTGAGTTATTTAGAATGGGTTATTTTACCATTTAGGAAACTGGTGAAAGAAGGAAGAATGAAAGAAACATGACAACCATAAAGCAATATACAGATCTGAACATAAGCACGAAGAACAAAAAACCATCAAACACCAAAGTGATAACGGAGTTTGGTAATCTTGCCTACGTCTTCGGGCCTTTGTCTTAGTGGGTGAGGCTTTTTTAGTTCTATTCAAAGCTTTAAAAGTATATCATAATAGTTCCAAAAGGTTACAAAACTGACCTAGTCTTGTTCTACCAGATCTCAAGAACCCAACAAAACAAACGAAACTGAAAACGGATGACCGAAGCTCCCAGAAATGCCCCGCAAAGGTGCTCTCCTCAATGGCTTCCCTGCATAAAAATGGCTTTGGCTCAACAATTCTTCAGCATAAACCTGTTATGAACCTCCTTTCATGGCTTTAAGAACCTCTAGTTTATATAGACTAGAAGTGGGTAACAAACTCCCAACTTCTCCCCAAGATCTGGCCTAAAAAAGGGCTCAATATCCCTTAATATTGGCCAAAAATCTCTAAAAATTGTTGAATAAATCAATAAAAACCATATTATATAGTTCAAAACCCATTTTTGAGCTTGATAAAAGGTGCAACCCATTATCTTCCGTGCTCCTGGTCATGTGGGAGCCTCCATGTGGCCAGGCGCTAGACTGGTTCATTGGCCCCTTGGATTTTGGCCCCAGTCCTGTGGCTATGGTGCATGTGGCCTTGCATTAAACACCCACACGCCTGAAAGTTGGTTTAGCTCCCGATGGTTTAGCCCTTGGTTACGCCCCTAGTCGGCGGGCTAGCGTGCCTGACCGGGGCTAACCCCTTATCCATGCCAACAAACAATGCTAAGGTCGCAGTCATATGGTGGAACACTGAAAATCGGGAGTTATTGCCATATATCTGCGTCAACTATTTTAAACTGGGCCATGGTCATATTATAACGGACATATGAGGAACGTGTCGGGGGCTGACTCCTAGCCCCAGCCCTATCCTCCACCAATTTAACCACAAATTCACTTTAAATATTAACTGCATCATATATGGTTAAGAACCAAAGTGAGGGCGATCTGGCTAGCCTGACCCTGCTAAGTATTACGCCCGAACCATAGGTCACGGGGTCGAATCCTGTGAACTCCACACAATTTTTCCTACCAATAACCAATAAAGGGGTGCCACGTGACAACCTAGGACTGGGCCACGTGGCACATTCCCATTCACCCAAATATGTCGCGTGTCAAGTGCTCATTCATCCATCTATCTGCCTAGGTGTCAACCCGGTCATATGCCATTGTACCTTCCACATCAGCACTACGTGTCGTACGAAATTGCCACGTCAGCTGTACGAACGTGCCACGTGTCACCCTTGAAGTGGTGACACATGTCACTCCCTGACTCGTTCACATGTACTTTCCTGTCAGCAACTTGTCCACGTCAGCATGCCAACGCACCTTGCCACGCCAGCTGTACGAACATACGACCTGTACAGTCATTTGCCACGTGGCACTATATGGACTGTACAGTTATCAAATTTTCCCTGTTTGGCGAAATGAACAGACCATTATATATTGTCCATACGACATTCGTTTGAGCCCGTTCAAGTTGCGTTGGGTTTGTAATGATGAGGCCTACGCACAGTTTCATTTTGAAGCCATTTTGAGCACTTTGATTTTTAGGCCTTCCTGGACCCAATTTGGTCCTGAGATCCAATTCTGGATCACACCTCCCCACTAAAGACCTTTTGGTCCTCCAAAAGGTTACTGACCAGTCATCAAGTGCGGGATAGGCCATCCCACTTGTTCTTTGTCTTTAAACTCTGTCCTATGCACCTATTTCATCAAGATCAACTGTAAAACAATCATGATAACTGGAAACATATTGTTAGCCATTTGTACCCTGTCACATCTTACCGAATCCACTATCATCCATGTTGACAACATTACTAATGATAACATAAAAAATATGACTACAAATGAGCTAATATGTTTGTAGTATTTGCATGACATTAGCTTATCTTGAAGCAAAGCGTGATTGATCTTCCATTCTACAATCATCTCTTGTTCTTTCTTAAGATCAATTACTTGTTTTGAAACGATTATAGGTGTGTTGCTTGCATGAGCCACCTTTCTTAATTGTTCCATTGTTTGAAGAGATTTATTTGCCTTTAAATGATGAACATGAACCACATATTCTTTTCCTGCTTTGATTAAATGATATTGATTCTTTTCCCTGTAGAATATTGCTTTACGATCATACAAGTAAGGACTACCTAAGACTATTCCACATTCATTGAGTGGCACCACATCACATGTTACCTTGTCCACAAACTTAGATGAAATTTGAAACTTTAATGTTCATTGCTTTGTTATGTGTAATTGATGATTGTTGCTTATCCATTTAAGTGTGTAAGGCTTATGATGCATCTGCGTTTTTAATCCCAATTGTTTAACCAATTCCTCTGAAATCAAGTTAGATTGAGATCCACTATCTATCAATGTGTCGACCTTAGTATGTCTCATTATGACCCTTATGTGAAAAAATTTACTTCTAGAATCAACTCCATTATCAATTTTACCTGCCAAACCAACCAAGGAGACCTTAGATTCATCACCCAAATCCGATCCCAAGTCTATTGGTCGTGATGTTGTTGCAACTATTTGCCTCCCTTTCTTCTCTTTGAACCATTTCAGTCTCTTCTCAGGATGCAATTGCCAACAACGGTCCTCATCATGCCCTTCTTTCTTGCAATGCTTGCAAGAGGGCTTCTCTTCCTTTCTTGCCACTGAGTTTGCCTTCTTTCCATTCCACTTCCTTTTGTCCTCTTTCCTCGAAGATGATTCCCCTAATACACCAACTCTTGTTTTCCCTGCTTCAATGTACGTCGCTTGAACAGACACGTCATCAAGATTAGTAGGTCCAAACATGGATAGAATATTTCGAATATGTGCAGGTAAACCTCCTATATACTTCATAAGAGTTTCTTGGGTATGTAAAGGAATATCTAACATCAACGCCATTTTACAAAATCCATCTGTGTATTCTTGCAATGTTTGTCCTTTTCTTAGTTTAAGAGCTTTCCATTCAATTAAAGCCTTCTCTTTATAACCCAAAGGATAGAATTTCTTTCTTAGTGCAGAAATAAAAACTTGCCATGATGGAAATACATTACCCACTTGTTGCGTGACATTTTGCAACTTGCTTTGCCACCAGATGAGTGCTATGCCTACAAGTCTAAGCGATGCCAACTTGATTTGAGTGGCCTCATTCTTGATTTGTTGCACATTGCAATAAACCTCCATCTGTCTGACCCAATCATCAAGTCTCTCTACATTGACTTCACCATCATACATGGGTAATTCAAATTTTACATCAAGCTTAAGTAAAGGCATTTCATGTTTATGTTTATGGACATGTTTTCTTGCAGTGGATTTAGAACTTGAACTTGAAGAAGAAGAAGTTGATGGAGAAGAAGGAGGTGAAGGGGGAATTTGAGGAGGATCATCTCCTTCTTCACTTTTGACCTTTGAACATTCACCTAGATTCGATCTTTTCCGTTTGAAGTAATCCTCATACAAAACCTTCAATATCTTCGACATGGTGAAGAAAATTCGATCATAAAAATTTGATCCCGTAATTGAAAAAAAACTAGCATACATAGATGTTAACCTCTATTTTTTAATTGCTTAATATAACATGTGTTAAAATAAATTTATCTCACTAGAAAACCATCCCAAATGTCAAAGTGATATTATAGAGAACAATGCAAATAGTGGAAGATTATTTAAAGCTGTAAATTGCTAACCAATGAGTGAAGCTAATATCTCACAACCAATATCTCTTCTATGTGCTTGGAGGTCGTGGCTGGAATATGGTTGATACATATACCATCCTTGGGAAACTCAGATTGGGAACTCCAGGTCTAGAATATCTTCACCCAAAGATTGAAACAAATACCTTCTCAACACTTTTTGGAAAAGATCAATCAATTCACTTGATATGAGAAATGAAAGAGAGATTGCAATGGAAGAGATGGTGTTTTGAAGGGTTAGTTAGGTGGCCAAGATTACCTTTGGAATCAAACTTGACCTTCATCTTCTTTGATATGTGAGAATATGGTTTTAAGAATACCTTTCTCATCGCTGTACCTTTGGGATTTATGCTTCAAAACCCTATTTTCTTTGCCTTCCTAACCTAGCTCTCACTTCCCTAGCCCCTTGATTTAAGAGTTGAAGACCTCCTCTTGAGCACTCATTGTTTCCTAAACGCTGGAGAAGGGGTGATTCATTTCACCTCTCCACATCATTGGTAGATCACATTGTCCCTCCCCACCATAGATACACAATCATACGCTCACAAAGCAATAAGGGGAACTATCTCCGTTGGAGAAAAAGTAGGGAAAAGTACATGTGCTAGTAATGGAATTTGTTCAGCATCCAATTGGATATGGAATGGACTTTGGAACCATTGAGTCAACAACTAGATCAATTGAAATTGTTGAATCAACTAGTGCAACGTATAATAACAAAGGTCCACTAAATCAATTGGTTCTAGGTAAATGAGATCAATTTCCCTTACTTTTACTGCTACTTGAAATGAAACTAGTAGCTTTGCCCTCATGTGGATCTAGATTGATAACTACAAAAGTTCTTTTGATCTTAACATAAGCCATATTATTAAAAACCTCTATAATTTCCCATGAATTTCTTAAGCTTGTATCCAGATTTGTAAATGACACAATCGACCTCTACCAACACTACTAAATTCATTGTCCATAGTTCAAGTTCACCAACTCCATTAATGATCTATTAATGAAATTAGGTCTAGAGGCCAAACTCCAAACTAACTTGCAACAACCCACTGAACCCATGTTGCGGCTCGGGGTTACCATCATGATTCAATGACCATGCTGCATGCATTATAGTATGGAGAATTTATCAATACTAGTTACTACAACTATGGAAATTTATGACAGATTACCTAAACTGTTGATGTCAGATCGACGATTTAATCATTTTTATGCTTGCCACTTTTAATGCGCCAAATTTGTAACCATCTAATATGTCTTAAAATGTAAAAAACATTCTACGAAATGTCAAATTCTAGGTTTGGTTTGAATGCCACCGAAAAAATATAAATCAAAATTTTATCAAATTTAAACTGTTATTTAAAAAAATTATAAAATAAAATATAATGTTATTTTTTTTATAAAATAATATAAAGTGACTTGGCCCTAATGGTGTCATTACAAATGGGAGCATGCTACAATGCTTAAATTTCATAGTATTTTATGTTTAAACGTGGTTTTTAAAAGCATACTCCAATCCACATTTTTGAATTTTGAAAACCTTTCAATGGTATTTACAGAGGTTGCGTTTGTCTTTTAAAATGAAAGTTTTGTAGATATTTATAGATATGGGGAAAGTAAATCTTTAATTTTCAAATAAAAACGAAAACATTCTAATTGTGAGTGAAAATAATGGGAAATGGAGTTACTTATGTGGTGGATTCCCGTGGGTTCCCATGGGAATTTGTATGGTTGTGGCAATCCAATGAGATTGAACATTCTTGTTACCTACACGAGAGACAAGGAGTGAAATTGAACTTCGTGGTTAGAAAGTGAAGCATGATGTCATGTCAAATCCTCCTTTAGTGGTTAGGATGGTCACGTCTATAGGATTGTGGTTTAGCAAAATAGGAGGGATATACATACCTAAAAATTAAGTGGCAATAATAATGAATTAGAGTCTTCCAAGACACTATTCCTTTTATAATGGTAATGGCCAACATGAGGGGTGGTAATGAGTTATTATTATTCCTTTTATAATTTTTTTTTTAAAATTAACATAACTTAAGTAAAAAACATATATTTAAAGTTAAAATATATTTTATTTTAAGTGAATATTGACATATAGTGTAAGAGAGTGGTTTGCATTTTAAATAGCAGTGTTATATTTACATAATAATTTCTCCACACAAAGCATTGTTAATGAAGATAACTTCACAATGAAAGTTCCACAAAATATACAAAGTAAATTTTTAGTGTAATGTAAGATTCCTCTAAAGTGAAATGTATTAATAAAATCGTCATTACTTAGCAACAATGTTTTAGTGAATCTTATTAAATAACATAAATTATTAGGTGTTTCAAATATATACCATCATGTACAAGCATCAATCACGAAGTCTTTATGAGCAATCATTAATCATGAAGTCTCGATGAACAATGATGATATCATTGATTAGGAAGGCCCCTCCAACCTTGCTATTTTTACTACCATAGGCGACTTTGAATCTAAGAAGAAGCTTCCATGGCCAATCCCTAATCAAGCATCAAGGTAGTCCATTTAGTAGATAGAATCAACCCTTCCAACATAAAATTATTCAGTCCAATTACTCCCTTTTTCATGGAAATAGTAGATACCTCATAAGGTACCGAGGGGGTGTCTCGACATCTCCAAACTTGAACCATAAGGAACCCCTTAGGAGTTTCACTAGTTGGAAAAAATGAGAATCACGAGGAAACTTGAAATAGACATAATAAAGGTGAAGACCCTAAAGAATTCAAGAACCATAACTTTGTTAGGAAATGGAATGTCTTTATACCATTAGATTTGAGTTTTCTTTTGTAGCATTTGTAGCCTACCACACCCATATATCTAAGATAATTCCCCATTACCAGACAAAGTCACCATCTTTGATAAGCTTCCATGGCCAGTTAAACCATGTTGTTTTGTCCTTAATAACAATAAACTAGAAATTGGATTTGGTGTCATTAATCACCATCCTAACTGTAATACAAAATATCTCATAAATTTCAAAGTCTTATTAAAAACACTTTGAGAGAGGTGACCAGATAGGAAAGAATCATTAACAAAAGTCTTATTAAAAACACTTTGAGAGAGGTGACCAGATAGGAAAGAATCATTAACAAAATGGTTATTGATCACTTCAATCCCTACATCTTGAAATACCTTTGATATGTCCTTGAATTCTAATAATGATGTCAAGAAAATACCTAATAGATAGATTGGTCTTTTTTAGTAGACATGTCATAACTGGGGTTTTGTCGTTATTGTGTATCCTTAGTCTATTCTTTTCTTTAATGTTGAAGTGTTTCTTGTGATCGGAAATTATGTTGCATAAATCTACCAAACTAATGAATTGATTATTAGTGTTTCTAGTTTATGTAATTTTAGCATTCACTTAATTGAGTCTATATAGACCTTCATGAGTTATAACCTTTGTTTTAGTCATGTAAGAAGTTTGTGGAAATTGATAATGGGTTATTTGTTTGGTTTTTAGTGTGTTAATTTTGATTATATATGTACTTTTTTTCAAGGAAAATCTTGTGGGGAAACCTTTGGGGAACTTCTTTTCATTTTTTGGATGACACACAATGTAAACCCATTAACATTGATTACGATGCCTAACCCATTAGGAACATCGAGTGAAGCATGCAACTAAGACAACAAACCTATGAGATTGTCCCCAAGACCTCTTGCATAAATCTCAAAACACTCAATATAAACTCATTAATGTTGATTATGATGTCTAACCCATTAAGGACATTGAGTGAAACACACAACATAGGCAACAAACCTATAAAATTAACCCAAGACTTCTTACATTAGCTACCCTACATGAATTATATATATAGAAGCACATACATTCACATATACATGTAGATTTTTGTCAATTTTGTATTATCTTTAAAATAATAATTTATATATTAATAAAAACTGCAAATATTAAATAAAATAATTAATTATTTTGAATATAATATTATGATATAATTATTTTGAATATTATACTATAATGGATTTGTAAAAACTTTGGGTTTTTATATAAGAAATGTAAAATTCAAATATTCTCCCAATAAGCATAGTATTAAATTAATGTAAAATACGCCCAAAGGGGTTGGATCCAATGGTGGAAAGCGAGGAGTTTTTCACCATTGGGCAAGGTTCAATTCTCGTGAGGGCTTTACCTGGAGCCATGGGGACACCTTGAGGTAGTGATCGAACGTGTGGTTGCACCCAGAGATACTATAATAAATGGTATCGTGACCCGTGCACACATAA
>JASDQU010102584.1:217139-236405 GCA_032191745.1 Picea mariana | reverse complement strand
CAGGACAGTCGGTGATGGAGTGTGTTGTTAAGCCACTCCGTGATGTTAAAGTCACCGGTTCGAAACCTACGGGGACAAAAAATCCAACCATGTTAAGGGTTGGTGTGGCTCAGGCCGGGTGCAATCCCCGGGTGATTTTGACGGCTTAGATGCCACTGAGTCGCGGTTTCTCAAGCCACAGGTTAATCGCGTAGCCAACAGGTTCCGCACAAATTAACAAACAATTTTTTTTTTTATGTAAAATACTTATTAATTAAATAAAAATAATAAAAAATATTACTAATTTATTAGATTAATTATTATCAACTATTTATAATTAACTTAATAAAATAATAAAATATTATTATTAATTTATTAAATTAAATTTTTTTCCTTGGAAAAAATCTTATATTTAGGGGTATGAATATACATATTGTGACCCAAACAAAAAGGGGCTCTTTTAGCTTCTTTTGACTCAGTTTAGTCTGTACATAAGCATAGACATGTTGTCATTAAAGGCTCCTTGAAGACAAACAAAACAACACTGAGAACGTTCATATCATAAGGCTGTATGCCTTTCTGCAGAATACAAAAACAAAACTACAATAGTTCCATACAAAACCTTCTACATGATATCATAAAGATTTTGAGTTCTTTTAAAACTGGAATTCCATTGCTTCATTTTCTTTACCATCAATAGACTCATAGAAACCAAAGGCTCCTTTTGGGAGCATCAGTGATTCCTTGGAAAGTTTATCTGTTGTGTCGTTCCATTCCCAGTAAATATGTTGGACATAAAGCCATTCAAAATTCATTATTTGATGCTTCAGATCCCGCAACAAATGAGTCAGGCCCACACGTGATACAAATGCTTTGCTAGTTTCCCAATCGATCACCATCTTGGAGTCATCGAAAACTTGAAGCTTCTTTAAACCTTTTTCCTATGCAATGAACAATAATGTTCTAAGCACGATAAACTCTGCATGGTTGTTGGACCCCTGACCTAGGGCATAGCTCGCATGAATGGAACGGTTTTGATTGAGAAACAAGATAATTCCATCTCCATAGAGAGGAGGATTCCCTTGGATAAATTTTTCACCAAAATACAAGGAAGAGCTTCCAAATGATTCACCTTTTTATCTTCTATCCATGTACGTAGGTTTATTTCCAACCCCTGTTCCCTCGAAAAAACTTTCGTGTTTAACTCCTTAGACACCTGAGAGATCAACTGATCAGTATAAGCACATCAAGTGAAGAGGTGAGTAGATGTTTCCTTCGTCGTCTTATAGAGAGTGCATATGCTCGCCCCTATTAATATCCTAGGTGATCAATTTGTTATTGAGCACTAAACATATGGTATTTTTTCTCTTCAAAGGGGCATGGAGTTTCTAGAGGGATCCCCACCACCAAACAATGTCCCATCGAAGCTGACCTCCGCGAATGCATTATAACTCAATTTTGCTATGTACTCGCATGCTCCTGCGCTTTTGGACTAACATATAGAGCCCACTTCTTCTTCGTTTAGATGAACAAAGTTTGATGAAATGCTAGTTATGAAGTTATTCCATTCATCCTCCAAACCACTAGTTAGTCCAAGAGAAGTATTGTCTTTCTATCCCAGACTACCTCTGAGTCGGAGGATTTGAGCTTGAGAATTAGCCAGATGAATGATTCTATCTTCATCTAAAGAACTAATGAGAGCATCCGACAAAATGTAATCCTATCCTTCACCCAATCATGGGTATGAGCCAACTCTAAATTTTTTCCCATTTCCAATCTTCCAAATAGTCCATAGCCCCACAAGAGGGAAATCAACAGTAAGGGATTTGCATACTATGGACCCAACTGAATATTTGACAGACATCCTATACCAATTGTCTATTGGCATCTCATGTTAGACTTCAGAACTTTTCCCAATGGGCCTCATTCAAAGAGAGGCGCCAAAGACTTCTATCTGCCAGGGAGAGGGAAAATAAATTATTTTTTCTTACTGATCCCCAACCTTTGAATTTCTTGGGAAAATAAATGCAGCTCCATTTGACAAGGATAGGACCCTGGGAGGGCTTAAAACCCGACCATAGAAAATAAAAGAATAAATTCTTGATTTTGGTAAGAATCCCTTTGGGCACAACCGTAATGGAGGTCCAATAAATTGGATTGATATCTAACACTGATTTGATCAGAATTAGCCTCCCTCCATGAGAAAACAAACGGTTTTCACAAAATTGATGTAGGCTTCCACTTTATTGAGAATCTAGGACCAATCCCATGACTTGTATCCATCATGCTTAAAAAAGAAACCAATATATTTGAAACCTGTGTCTAGTGTTTTTTGAGGAAATGGGAGAGCTTTGCTTAAGAGACGGCTTGAAGCTTTTGAAATATGACGAGGGATGATACAATATTTTTGAACATTTACCTCCATTCCGGTGGCCCGACAAAAAGATTCCAGGATATTTTTTAAAGAAAAGAAATTGTGAGAAGTTCCTTGAACGAAAACGAGAACGTCATCCATGAAGAGAAGGTGAGATAGGGTTTCTGAATCCTAACTTCTGATATCTTCTGGTTGGATTTAGCTTTGAATATTAGTTTGCTTAGTTCCTCGGCAATGAGAAGGAAGAGGAAGGGTTATAAAGGACAACCTTGGTGGAATCCCCTAGTCGCTCGGAAAAAAACAAGGAGAACCATTAATTAGCACAACAAACAAAGCTGAGGATACAGATCCCATTATCCAATTTACCGTAGGGAGGTGCACGCTCATTTTCATCAAATCCAACCTCAAAAAAGTCCAATTCACCCTATAATAGGCTTTAGAAAGATCAATCTTCAATATAATAGTCGACTTCTTTAATGATTTTATCGAATGAATGGCCTCATCGTCTAGAGAGATTACGTCGTGAATTTTTCTTCCATTTAGCCAAATTGTTCCTCCGATATGATGTTGCTAAAAATTGGCTTGAGTCTTCACGTGATGATCTTTGCTATCGATTTGTATATAAAATTACAATAGGCGATAGGCCTGAAATCGTCTAAAGTGGGCATGTTCTGTTTTTTTTGGGATAAGCGCTAAAAAAGTGGAGTTTAGCACTCCCATAAGCTTACTAGAAGATTGTGACTCTTGCACCACCTTTAGCAAGTCTTCCTTCATCATATTGTAGAAGCCTAGAAAGCATTTGACCGTGAGGTCGTCCAGGCAAGGGATTTTTCCTTTTTGCATGGAAGAAAGAGCCCCTATTACTTTTGATTAAGAAACCTTGTCTTCCAATACTTTATTCATATCTTTAGAGAAGACTGGGGGAAAGATAGATATAAATTTTAGTATTTCTTGAATTGGACAACCTTCCTTTTCCTTGTATAGGGTCTGAAAAAACTAAACTCCTTTGCTAGCTATGTCCTTGAAAGAATGTACCAATTCTTCATGTACCTTTTTTATTTCCCATATGGAGTTTAGATTCTTCCTATAGTTGGAGAAATGATGGAAGTACTAGGTATTATTGTCACCTTATTTCAACTATAACACATGACTCTTTAATCTCCATAATGCTTCTTCATTTTCTAGAATGTTGTGTCATCAAGCCTCAATATCACACTAACAGACTAAATCAACTTCCATGAGAGCACTATCATTTCTCCTTGAGACAAAATCTTCAATATCTTCTTCAAGTTCTTTTAGGGACATTTGCATTTTTTCTTTGTAATTTTTTCCCCATTCTTTCATTACGAACTTGGATTGAGCTATATTTTTGGCAAAATATTGCATGTTGGAGGAGGGAGAGCCTGCAGAGAGTGGCGTCCAATATTACTTAATGAGATCTCTGAATTCCTCTTCCTTGAGCCATAAACTGTTTAAATTTAAGGGTGTAGGAGGTTTTTTCATACCTGTGTCCATTTGAAATAAGATAGGTGTGACACACTCGACCCCCTAACCCTCTCTTAGGGTGGTGGGATGTTCAAATTTCTCTTTCTCAACTCATATTTTATCTATCTCTAAGGTCCATAGATGGATTCTAATTGCCTTGGGATCTCTAATGACTTTGAACATGCCTGAATACGATCTCTGGATTAAAATTACAGCCTCCCGAAGTTTCTAGGCTCTCATTGTCAAAATCTAGCTTACGACCATGCAACATATATGTGGTTCCCTACCACTTGTTCCATCCAATCTAGCGTTGACATGGAGACGATGTGGAAGCTACCCCTAACTCACCGCTCAAAGGTTCCAACTTCACAAAACCTTTCGTCATTGTCGTCGGGGTCTATTTTCCATGAGATATAAACACCCCAATACTGAATGTTCTGACGACAAACCTTCTAAGGTCCATTCCCATATTTGATGACTCTCACTTTTGACCTTCAACGACTCTGATTACATCAGTTCCCTTAAATTGCATGGTTATTAACATTCGTCTCACCAATTCTTTATTTTGGTGAGCCCATGGTTCCCATGACGAATCCACGCTTGAGATCTCATCTCACCCGCTTGTCGATCAACGACTGTATTTCAGCCTTAAGATCTCATCGTCATCGGCACATGCTCCTATCCTAACTTCTTGACCCATGCTTGACATCCTCCGATGAATGATTGGGATCTCTCCACATCCAGATCTAACGGTTTAGGTTATTGTCGAAGTCATAAGGGCTTCCATCCCCCTCCAAGACCACTCATGTCCATCAACGATTCCATTGGTTTCACTTGTCACCCCCAGAGACATACTGGTTGTCGTAATTGCTCACCATGTCGACATGACATCATCATTCCTTTTATCACTTAAACGAAGCCTGCAGTGATCTATGATGGAGATCAAATATTACCTATCTACCAATCAACAACTCTCGTTAATCCCCAAGCCTTTATCATTGTCGACACTTCTTTCATCTTCATCATAGCCCCTTGCTCCCACTCTTGGTCATTTTAAGGACTCAACCTCCCGATGAATGATTCTGATCCACTCATCACACCATCCAACGACTGAAAATGGTTTTGGGTCTTCTTCCTTATCGACCATCTCTCTTTATCGACTCCATTGCTAGAGATTCTTGAAGATCTTACATTTGAACATAAGGTTGTGATCCATGCATCACACAGGATCAATGAATGAGGTTTTTCCCCTGTCATAAAATAGGGTTTCCACTGGCTAATGGTCTGAAAATCATATCTTATCCCACTTATGAGTTATACAAGGTTTTACCAAGCCCTTGGGAGTTTGATGTCTACTCTGAGACCACCAAATAATTCCCAACTTCGTCAAGAGGAAGATACTTGCATATCTTGCAAGATTTCTATTGGCACAGGGGAAGACCCAGGGTTCAATGCTACAACAAGACACCAACAAAAACCTAACTACCGACCCTTTCGGCAACACCTGTGAAGCATATGAAGTCTCACTTGAGGTAGAGGTAGGGGTGGTTGCAGGACTCCAATGTCTGCAACCTTAGCTAGGACACAGTTCTGTGATTGTAACACCTTGACAAATCACTTAGCAATATAGTTCATCAATGTTTAAGCAGTATCTACTTCGCAGGTAAAACCCTAATTACAGAGCATCGCAATATTCAACCAGATCTAGCATCTTGCAACACTTATCATGACGAAATAGATCAGATCTAGCAGATTCAAGCACTAAGAACACTCACACAGTTCAGATCCAACATTTACTCTCATTATTATGCACAAAGCAACAACAGATCTACCTATCATTCATCTATATCAAATCACTAAGAAAGAAAATACATAAATACATCAATACATCCCACAAAGCATTCACAACATAGGATGTACGTGGTTCACCACCACCCTAGGGCTACATCCACCAACTCTTCGTCTTCTTTATTAGTTTTCTTCAATCTTCTTACATGCACAGAGCCTTCAGATCAACTTCGCAGAGGACAGGAGATCTGCACACTCTTCGCTAGATCCTTCTTCCCCAAGCTAGGCTACAACACAAAGCCTACATACAGTCCCTTACAACCACTTTCACTCAGCCTTGAAACATACACAAATCACTTACAACTATTACTTACACTCAAAACCACTTACAACTTATTTGTCATTCACACTTAGCCATTCATACTCACTACATCACCTAGAATCTATTTATACATTACAAAATCGGGCCTAAACATGGGTAAACCCATGGGTCGACATCCCCATATCTGTTACATAATCCCAAATCCCAAAAATCCCTAAAAGGGGGTCGAGATCCCATGATCTCCACTTTCTTTTGTGCTTCGCCTTCGACAGCCTGTCGAAGTCCCAAAAATAGGTCTAACATGACCAAGGATCCTCAAAACTTGGTCAAGGAACAACATGCCCCCAACACTCACCTGTGATTCATCCCAAGTCACTATGATCTAGGTAATTTTGCTTCAAAATCCTTGAGCTTGGCTCAAGCTGCTTCGACTTGTTGCTGTGCCACGACCTCGTGTTAAGCGAACACTTGGATAACAACTTCGTTGAAAGGTTCCTCTAGGCGATGTTCTGCTGCAGTGACGACTTGTTCTAGTTATTCTCCTTGGTCTTTGATCTATGCGAACAGTTGGCAAGCCTAATCCTGTATAGGTTGGAGCCTTTGAGTCACTTCCATGACTTTTCTCTGAATGGTGTGGACCTGCTGTTGGGAAGTGCGCTTCTCTTGGGATCGCTTCATCCTTTCAACAACTGACATGGGCTTCAACTGCACCTATATTTTTTCTTCTTGATACTTCACCTCTTATAGTTGTGACTCCAGTGTCTTTAGGTTTGGATTCTAAGTGAGTCACTCATACGTCTGGGCACTACGATCACTCATTTTTTTACATTCCAAGATGAGGCCCTTGATTCTTTCAATTGCGCCTCGAACAATTGCTTCCTTTTGATCCCTCACATCCTGCGGGGTGTCAGGCACTGTGCGGAGCTCTAAGTTTGCCATTATTTGCTATAGCTGCTAGATAGCTTCTGTGAGCTGGTCTAATTGATGCGTGACTTGGTATTTTGCCTTTGGCTCTAAGCCTGTCACAGAGTGAAGTGCTTTTTTGATTGCTTCTTTCACTTCGAGTTGCTCTGCGAGCAACTGTTCTTTTTCCTGCTGAATCTGTGCTTTCTCCTCTTCAAAATTTGTTTGGAGGGAAACCTTCTCCTGCTCTGCAAGTCGACCTTGTTCTACTACTACTTCTTGCACTTGATTAAAGGCTCGAGTGGCTTGTTTTGTTTCTTCTTGTGCACGATGAAGGCGATCTTTGGTCGCATCAGCTAGTCGTCATAGTTGGGCTAGCTCATCTCCCAACTCTGGTTCTCTCGATGGCAGGGGCGCAGTGGACACTGCGCGACTAGACTGAAGGGCCTACTGTACCCCTTGGATTTCGACCTCAATTCTGTCGTACATATCCTCCTACTTGGTTTATTGTTTCTGCAATATTTCCTGCGAGGCGTCGTTCACAATTGCGATGATGAATTCAAAATCATCGACAATGAGCATAGTTTGCATCTTGGTCAAAGTGGCTCTGAATTTGTTTCGAGAAGAGGGCTTCGGGGAAGAAACCTTCCTCTTCTTTAGGGGATCAACCTCATCTCTAGGAGGTGTTACTTCACCTTGATTCTGCTGATCTTCTTTGTCATTTATCTCTTCTACTTCTTCATCACCCCCTCGGTCAGGTGATACTGAAGCAGTCTTCTCTGATGTGCTGCTTAAGTCTTGGAATTCTTTAGTCTTCTTCCTTTTGCTGGGTGCAGGTGTGTCATGTTCCTTGTGAGTGGAGATAAGGAGGTATGCTGACCAGTCCTTGGTGATCTCCTCAAGGTCCTCTTCCATGAGCTTGTAGTACAACTGAAGCTCCTCCTTATGTTCGTCTGCTCGCGCAGTAATATAGATGAAGTGACGATCTACGCTGAACTTCATAAAGGGTCAAAACCTCGCANTCATAAAGGGTCAAAACCTCTGCAGGGTGTTCGACATCATGCGAGGTTCAAATTCGATGGCTCTCTTCAGCTGGAGATAATATGTGTGAAAAAATACGTTCGACTGCCACTGTTTTCCCATGTCGCTCGAGTACCAGAGCGTGGTGAACTTTGCAATGAGAAAATCGAATGGTTCAATGTCTGGGAAGGTCGCACCTTCCGACATCTCCCAAGCAATAAACGTGATGAGGATCAGGAGTTAGCTAAAGTGGAACTCGTAGCCCTGATTCTGTGCTTCACGACAGTCTAATTCCAGCTGATTAACTAGGTACTTCACCCAGTTCATCTATAGGCCTTCTACACATTTCCCTGTGAGGTCAACGACAAAGCCTGTGACCTGCGTGGGTCTGTTCTTCCTTACGAGCTTTCTTACAATTAATTGGCATGCTAGGCGCAGTGCGCCATTTTGGATGGAAGCTACCTTGTAGCCTCGCATCCCCTTCTCAACATCTCCGTAGGTATCCTTGATCTTCTATGCTAACGCACGATCTGTGGCTTTCCCTGGATAGAAGTCCTGCGGGTCGAGTCCTTGCATACTCAATTCGGTGATCCTATGGATCAACGTTGGATCAACTGTGATATGATGTTCTAGCCATAAGTAGCTACCATGATAACATGAAAGTAGGAGATTGACATAGGCGTTAACCTCATGGTGCCTTCCAAAGTGTGGGATTTTCATTACATTCAATTGGGTGGACTGCGCGAGGTTCATCGTCCATGACTGGGGGATTATTTTCGAGTTCTTCCCCTTCATCTTGGTCAAGTATTTATACAGGGTGAGCATACTATGGTTCTTGTGGTCTCCTAGGTTGAAGTCACTAAACTTCAACGTTGTGATCTTGTCCTACTGTGATCGAACTGCGCGTATCCGCTTCGGGAGCTATGCATTAACCATGGTGTACTCAAAATCTCTTGGCACACTATCACGACTCACCGCGTCGGCCAGCGGCAGGATGTAGTCAGGCAATATGGCCGGGATCAGATTTGCATTTGCTAGGTCATCTCTGTGCTTGGTTCTCTTTTCTGTGACGACTCGGGATGGCCCAGATCCGCGAGCGGTCGATCGAGAGGCTTGCACTCCTCTCGTCGATGACGCTTGAATACTTGCAGACATTACTTTCTCGGCCATGAGATCGATGAAAACTTCTTCAACGATTTTCTCCGTGGCGCTGAGCTCGTCTGACATACACGCTTAGATCGGATGGATGAGTGAATGCACAAAACAATAGAACTGATGTCGATCTTAATAATCACAGTGTAGTAGCAATGATTTCTCTCTGATATAATTCGCAAAAGTGTTCTCTGTCCAAAAATCAACGGAATAAGTAGACAACTAGGTAACTGATCTCTCCAACAGGCGAGAAGCCTTCATTAATTCAATTCTTCCCGTTATGGCGTAGTCCTAATGGTCTGATGGCGAGCTTCCTGGCCATAAATGTCATTCTAACTATTCGTGGTGTCAGTCTAATGGTTATACTGTTTCCAATGGCTATATTTCTTTGCCATGGCGAAGTGCCATGTGACGCTATTTTGATATCCCGACGAAGTTCCTGTTTTGTAAATTTTCCCTTTGTGAAGTTCCCTCTGGAACCTTATGTAATTTTTCGATATTTTATTTCTTCTTATTGAGATTTCTATCCTTTTTCCCGGTGATCTTCATCTCGTTATTCCTCTTTCCATTCTGGTTCTTGTCTTCTTTGGTATATTAACTTCACACTGTTGAGATTCTTTAACTTCTCACTGTTGAGATTATTTCATAAGATTCAAGGGAAATACTTCTTCTTTATATGGGGTAGGTGCTTCAGTCTTCTGTGAGTCTTCTTGGGTTCTTTCAACTTCGACATCCAAGTTAAATAGCTTCAATCTGTTCTCCTATTCCTCAATCAAGTGCGCAATCCTCCTTGTCATGAAATCTTTTAGTTCTTGCTTCTTCTGCTCTAAGGATTCTTCTTCTTTCCTTCTGTCTTGATCCTTTTCAATCCAAGGTTTTCCTAATACTATAGAAAATGGGGCGATGTTCTCAATAAATTTAACAACTTCAAAATTCTTGTTCTGTCGAAGTTCCATGGGTACTCATAAATATCTGGGTAAGTCTTCCACATAGGGTTATCGACTTTCCTCTAAATAATCCTATTCCTCCCAATGAAGGAATCATAATAGGATTTCCTACAACTTCCCAAGTTCTTTCTGTCATGACATTCACCTGTGTTTCTTCATCCAAAACACAGTCAATGTCGAAGTCTCCTATCCTTTCTTTTATGCACTCTTTTTCTTTGAAGATCTCTGATAAGTTGATATGTCGATGGTCATTCAGAGTTTCTTTCATTTGCAACAATACAATCTCTGATTATTTCTAGGGTTCTTACATGATCTTAGTTTCTTGATCTTTCTCAGGGTCTACTTGTTCCATATTCATTCTTTCAAGCTTAGCAATCATTCTAGGGAAATCTAAAACTTCATGGTCCATAGCTTTACAACAAAGAAAACTAGGTCTTCTACTAGGACATTCCTTAGCCAGATGACCCAGTCTTCTACAATTGTAACAAAGGGTTAATCCTCTCTTTCTCTTAAATGATCCCCAACCTTTCCTATACTGCGCACTAGGATCATAGTAGTTAACCTGCAAAAAATTCTTTCTAGGATCCTGCATTCATTTGTTAGTCCAAACATTCTTTCTATGCATAGGTATAACATATCTTTCACTATTCTTATTAGATATATTCATATCAAATCTTATTTCATCTAGCTGCGCCCTACTTTTCAATCTAGGACAAAATTTATCAAACATACCCAGATCCATACTTTTAAAACAAAAATTTCCACTTATCTTACCTTTAACAAAGCACAAAGCTTACAGATCTTACCTCTTTTCTTCAGATCAGACTTCTTTTCTTAGCACAAAGCTTTCACAGATTAAGTAGGATGCTGCGCACTAGGGAAACAGATCTACGCACAGAGCTTTCACAGTTTTAGGTAAGATCTTCACACAAATCTCCTTTTTCCTTAGTTACCAGCAATCACAATTTCAGGTCCCGACAACAGAACCATTTGTTGGCACAGGGGCAGACCCAGGGTTCAATGCTACAATAATGCACCAACAAAACCCTGACTACCGACCCTTTTTGCAACACTTGTGAAGCAGATGAAGTCTCACCCGAGGTAGAGGCATGGGTGGTTGCATGAATCCAATGTCTGTAACCTTAGCTGGGACATAGATCTGTGATTGTAACACCTTGAAAAATCACTTAGCAATACAATTCATCATGTTTTAACTAGTATCTACTTCGTAGGTAAAACCCTAATTACAGAGCATCACAGTATTCAACCAGATCTAGCATCTAGCAGCACTTAGCATGATGAAACAGATCATATCTAGCAGATTCAAGAACTAAGCACACTCACACAGGTCAGATCCAACATTTACTCTCATTATTAAGCACAAAGCAACAACAGATCTACCTATCATTCATCTATGTCAAAGCACTAAGCAAGTAAATACATAAATACATCAATACATCACACAAAGCATTCAAAACACAAGATGTACGTGGTTCATCCCCACCCTGGGGCTACATCCACCAACTCTTTGTCTTCTTTATTAGCTTTCTTCAATCTTCTTACATGCATAGAGCCTTCAGATCAACTTCACAGAGAACAAGAGATCTGCGCACTCTTTGCTAGATCCTCCTTCCCCAAGCTAGGTTACAACACAAAGCCTACATACAATCCCTTACATCCACTTGCACTTAGCCTTGTAACATGCACAAAGCAGTTACAACTGTTACTTGCACTCAACACCACTTACAACTGATTTGTCATTCGCACTTAGCCATTCATACTCACTACATCACCTAACATCTATTTATACATTACAAAATCAGGCCTAAACATGGGTAAACCCATGGGCCGACATCCCCATACCCATTACATAATCCCAAATCCCAAAAATCCCTAAAAGGGGGCCGATATCCCGCGATCTCCGCTTCGTTTTGCGCTCTGCCTTCGACAGCCTGTCGAAATCCCAAAAATAGGTCTAACATGACCAAGGATCCTCAAAACTTGGTCAAGGGCCAACAATTTCCATGTAATAAATGATATTCCCTCAGGACTCAAGGTCCTCTATTCCTCACAGGGACCTCCCAGACACCAGGACACTTGCGTCACCGAGTAAATGATGTTTTTTTTCCATATCATAGAAATTTTCCTCTCAAGCTGCAAGATCCTTAGGGACTCAGACTATCCATAATTGCACATTTTCATATAGTTTAACAGATCAAGTAAAGACTATAAAAAACATATCCCAATTACGTAGAGGTTCAATTAATTGATTGTAAGAATTCACATTTCCCATTTAAATCAAACAATACATAATTACATTGTTTATGCATAACTAAATAGACCAAGTTAAATACTTATTTGATTAGGGAAATGTTCAAAACGAATTGACTTAGAGAGGACACCTTTCCTCCCAACCTTAGGCCATATTGTAGAGTTCCTTCCTACAATACACCACCCTCGTGCCAAGCCATGATACCACAAGGGGAATGATTCATCTAGTTTCCAAGATTAGGATGGTCCAGGAAGGTTACTCTCCTTCCTCCACTATCAACAACATAAGGTTCCCCCTTTCCACTGAGCTCAAGGTCTCTACAAGTTTATCAGGTAGTTTATCAACTGGATTTCCTCTATACAAGGGAGTCCCTTCTCTGCTACATATTGCCTCAGTGACCTCCCCTTACTAGTGTCAGTTTATATCTAGTAAGTACCAAGCCATAACCCTCTTTTGCTGCAGTCAAGATCTAGGTCTTCTCTATTTCAGGGTGATCATCATAAAATTGGACAAGCTTCCTATTTTATTCAAGAAAATCTCTCCACTCTCTTATTCATTTCAATCAGTGTCGATGAATGTTTTAGTTTGTTGAAACCTTAGACTCTGAGCTTGTCACTCACTCACTCTTTCTTAGAGTGATATTCTCCTCTGTGCACTGTGTGCTCTCTTCCTATTGGTTGCCTTTCCTTCTTTGCTATATGCATGCACACTTCTCTTCTTGTCTGGTTACCTGTTGTCTGGTGGTGTTTCTCCACCTTTGACCTCTTCTTCCACCAATCCTCTTTTGATTCCCGTGGCTTCCTGCAGACACAAACTATAGCCGGTAGTTACTATCTTGAAGGGGAAAATCCGTGGTGTCCTCTGCTTCAATTTTTTCAATTGACTCCTTGAATTCTTCAAGAGACCAAACTATAAAAAATTATTAACTTCCTCAACCACTGGTCTTGTTCCTCATAACCATTCACATGGTTCCACATAGACTTGGTATGCTAATAGGTGTATGTTTATCCTTGCAAGCATAAGCTGGCTTGTTAAAAAAGCTTCATGTTTTCTTCACTAAAACATATCAGCTCCACCTCACCTGTCCACTTCATCAATCCTTGCTTCATCAGTTCCCACTTGTGTGTCATGGCCAATACTTTCAAGGTTGTTCCCTCTTAGTCAATTGTTGGGTATTTTTTTTATTAATTAAAACACAATTACATGATTCATAATCTCATCATATGAAGTCTTAGTGTAACTCACCCGAACCATAAGTACCCTTTTTAGGTATGGGGCATCAAAATTATGCCTTCCTTAATCATCTCGAATTCTCTTCCCAAGATCTCCATCCTCTTCTACTCGTAGAGAGCTTTCCAACGACTATTACCATGCTCAAATCCGAGCTATGGATTGGAAGTTATGCGCTTCCGAAGTTCTGCAAGAATCATTGGTCAAGGGGCACGTGGGTCTGTCTCATTAGTACCATCCCAAGTTTCCCCGAAGTCTTGGAGCTTCCTAGCACTCCTGCATATATGGTGGAAATCCATCCACCATTAAATCCACTGACAAAACTTTATCCTCGTTTAACGTACAGGGTTACAAAAATTTGGCGCTCGGTGCTGAACGTCCCTTTTTCTTTCTATGCGCATATCCTCCAGAGTCTCGGAATCCCTAACTCTCGAAGGACCCTGGAAAATTTCCATGTGGCTTCAACCTTCGACCCTTTCATCTTGTCTAAGATACTACAACCAAACCCCCGAATTCCTGAAGGGTCCACCCTTACACATGATGGTGCATTAAATGCAAAGGTAAGGACAAGTGGGTGTTGAGTACTCTGTCTGCTATTAATCCAAGAGAGTATGTGCCAGGGGGGATGACACATAGAAAGGTAGAGATGAAACGTGGCCCCATCAATGGGTGACATGTGTCATGTTTTAATGGGCACATAGGGTCTGTGAAAAACATTATTCAAGGTGACACATGACACGTTGAATGTGGCTCCACGTCACCCTGGGTGACATCAACGTGCCACGTCACTCTGGAATGACAACCTTCCAATGCCCCTTATATCCCAAGGTTGAGACAGGTCCATGTAGGTCCAGAGATCCATGACCTTCATTACTTCGCGACTTCAACGTTCAGGGGTTCCACTCGTTCAACACTCTTTTTCCCTCGGAGTACGTCAACACCAGACTGGCAACAATCTAGATCTAATGGTTGAGGGAGATCTCGAAGCATCCTCGGATCAATGGTCCATGTTACTTTGCGAGTTCAACGTTTGGAGGTTTTGATTGTTTAATGCCCTTTATCTCCCGGAGTAGGACTTCACCGGAGTTCTTACACGCTATCCTTAGACTAGTTGATCAGACGGTTGGGATAAGTTCTCAATGGACTCCCCATATCAATGGCTCACAACTCTAGCTCAAAGGTCCATGGGTCTCAGTAGTAGGCCACTCCTAGAGAGACACTTGTCAACCCAAAACATGTGGGCAAAATGCGTGACACATGCCT
The DNA here is from genome assembly GCA_032191745.1 of Picea mariana. Taxonomy (NCBI): domain Eukaryota; kingdom Viridiplantae; phylum Streptophyta; class Pinopsida; order Pinales; family Pinaceae; genus Picea; species Picea mariana. The sequence goes on along the minus strand of JASDQU010102584.1, from coordinate 221,670 downwards.
CAGGTCACTGACATCTCTTTACTATGTCATGAGGCCAACACACATGGAATCACTATTGCTTGAAACGTGGAACCCCACATGCTTTCGACGTGACACACATGTCCCTATGATCAAATGGTTGTGAGGGGTCCCGAAGGATCCTTAGATCGATGGCCTACATTACTTCACGACTCCGACATTCAAAGGTTTTGGTGTTATAACACCTCTATTGTTCTGAAGTGGTCAGCGCTAGGTTGACCACGACGTAGATCCAACTGTTAGGGGAGATCCTGAATACGCTCAGATCTACGACTCACGTTACTTCGCGGTCGAGAAGATGATTGGGGTTTATCAAGGGAAAAATCCCATGATTACAGTTAACTGATCGTCAACCACCGATCATCCGTCAAGTTACCAGTCCGATAGGTTACCTTCGACACATTTGGACATTGTAGTGTTCATTTGCCTCAGACCTCCAAACTCCTGTAGTCCCGAACAACTTAGCTCCTTTTTGAGTGTAGTGAAGGTTTCCATGGGCCTCCTCCTATGGAACTTTTTCAAGCTCCAGAGGCTACACTCTTTAACTCTTAGCCAAGATTTGGTTAAGGCCGTGGGCATGATATCGTGGTCTCTTGGACAACTAGTTTGAAGAGAGCACCCTCCAATTCACATAACTTAAGTTCTAAAACAGGGAGAGGTATTTTCGAACCATCCTAGAGGCCAAACTTGTCACCTTACACCCATTCAATTGCAACGACTTACATAAGAGAAGTAAGCATTATAACCATTAATTTCATGCGAGGCATAATTAATCACAATTACAGACAATCAAATCATGCATTTCAATCCAAGTGCATTATAACCATTAATTTCACGCGAGGCATAATTAATCACAATTACAGTCGATCACCGACCAACTGATTGTGGGTGTTCGACTTTCCACCCAACCATATGATCATAGGCATTCATTCTTAGCACTCTGGCCACCCCCACGCGAAGACATGATATCACTATGGAACCTTTGCAGTTTCTCATATGTTGTTTCTTTGTCACATGCTCTGCGAGGTTTATCAGATGCTCCCTCAAAATCAAGCTCGTGACCTTCTGCTCAGCTCCTGTTTTCTGCAAATTCCCCGAGATCCTTTCTCTTGTTCTTTCCTTTTAACCAAAATGACTTAAATCCCTCTGTTCTTCTTCTCAGTTGGAGAGCCTCACGCGCTCCTCCTCTTTCTCTCTGCATATCCAGGTCACACATTACCTCCCTGGTGTGTCTTCTTCTTGTTTTCCTTTGTGTGTATTCTTGCATGCCCTTTTTCCTCCCTAGGAAGGTTCTGGACATGTACTGTTCCTTCTGTTAGAAGAAACTCAGGTTAGTCCGAGCCTGTAGGAAAACTGCACTCTGTGGTACTTTGGGCTGGCAGTTTTCTGTCTCTTAAGCTAGACCCTCCATGCTTCCATTCACGGGGGTAATTGATTATTCAACCACTAGTATTTATTTCATTAACTGATTTTTCCTTGGGATATGGATGAGGCTTATTATTTCAACAAAGATAATTTGGGTCATTTTTACATAATGAACCCTTTCTACAGTTTCCTCACTCTTTCCTCTAGTAATATCATGGATAGTACTTCAAGGTTTCACCCCCCACAGTCAGTTATTGGAAATCTAAACAATAATACATTTACATTGTTCCTATGCCATAGCATGATGATCATAATTAATGATTAATTACAAGTTGGGGGAAACATGGGTGTTATAGTCCCCTCCCCCTTAAAAGGGACACCATCCTTAGTGTTCTTTCTCAGTAACACATGTCATGCCTTTGTCATTCAGTTGCTTCAGAAATCTTGATCCTATTTCTTGGTCAGGTCCTTTCCAGAATCTCTTGGCCTTCGTCACCTACCTTCAATAATCTTGGACAACAAGCATGATAATCACAATTTCATGCAGAAACATTATATTGCTATGCAAAATTCCAGAGGATAATTTCATAATCTAGCACAATATTTATCTATCCAGTTCATGGATTTGCATCCACATGGTTGTCTTGTTATCTTGGCTCACTGTTTTTCCTGGACATACCCATTGTGTGCATGATCCCAATCAATAGTGTATGAGGATTATCAAAGTCCCTTCTTCCTTGCGATCACTCACCCTCCAGGTCCAGGCTTAGGCATCCCCTTCTCTGCTATATAGTCCTTCAAGTGATCCATCTTTCCTTGCCAAGGATTTCTCGCACAAGAATATTTCCAAAGAATTCATTGAGCCTTACAGTCGAGGCACCCCTCAGACTTGCTCTGCCGAGGTGTCCCTCCAGCTTGTGTTGCCACACCACAACATATTCTAGGGTGATCATGGCTTACCACATGGTTCTCCTGTCCCAAGCGGTAGCCTTTTTCATGCTTTCCTGCTTGACAATATTCACCTGTCCTTCCTAGACATATATTTTTCATCTCACCTGTAACACAAGTATATATAAATTATGAGATATTATCATCAATTTCAAATTTAGAATTTTCTTGCAAATATGTCACCCACAGATTTCCAAATTCCACATTTATTTTCAAATCTGTTCCACACAGAAACCAGATTCACAAGTATGGGAATTTCTTCCCATAGAATTTTATCTTAGCAGACAATTGGTATTCCTTTTGGGCTCACAACATTGCCATATCCAATACCCTTTTCTTCCTGCAATTTCAACATGCCTCAGCCAAACCAATTGTTAGTTTTCCTACACATTATATTTTCAACACTATGCATACTAACAATCAAAGTCATTTTCATCTATTCAAGGGTACAGAGCAAAAGGAAATATCGTTATTTACCTATGCATCCTATCAACACATCAATTTTCCCAAATGTAACTCAAATATCAATTGACTTTAATCAGTGTGCCAATCTTCATGGCCACATCCGTACCCAATGTACCCTTACCTTGGGTTCAAGTTTTCCATACTTGTGACAAGCACCTTGCCATGGTGTGTTGGAGCTCAACCAACCTCTTCACCATAGGTTTAATAATTCTCATTCACTCTTACAATAGGACTATGCTACCTACTATAGGACGATCAAGATCCCAAATCCACACATATGAAACTAAAAGTTTCGCTTGAATGCACCCAAGCATTCTTCCTTCATTAGTAACTAGGGTGCCAACACTCATGGCCACCCAAAATTTTCTTTTCTTTAACACCTCTACAATTCAAGTAGAGTATTGGAAGGTCCTCCTTCCTTAATGAGAAATCCATTGTCTTCCCTCTTATGCAAACATGTATTTCCTCAATGCATTCCATGCAATGTGCTGGCTATGAGCACCTTTATTCCAAATCTTCCTAGATTGGTCATTGTACCCATGGTGCTCCCTACTCATGGATTTTTTTCGCAAGTATTATAACTCATCCTTGACTAGCATATACTTCCTCTCTTTATTGTTCATATTCTTCTTTCCTGAATTTTACCCCGCTTGGGTAGCAATGGCATACGACAACCACTCAAAAATTATTTGTATATCTTTAAGATAATGACCTCTTTTCAGAAGGAATTATTACCAAGTTACTTCCTACCTTATGCCACATAGGTATGAACATTTTTATACCTGCTCTGGATACTACCATCCTTTCTAATATTACCTCTTCAGTGGTGCTTTATGGGGACTTTTAAAGTCCCTTCAACAATTTTCAGATATTCCCCAACATATCTCTATGCACTCTACCACATTACTCCTTAATGTGTTAGCTAGTCCAATCCAAATCAAATTTGTTTAGTTGTAGTCCATGATCATACAACTATCAACATCCTTATGCCAAAACACTTACCTGCATTAGTAAATCAATCTCTCGTACTAGAGAAATTACAATAAACAAGAAGGAAGGGGTCAAGGAACTCTTCCCTCGTCCAACTCCTTCCACATAGCCCTGGACTTTTAGTCCAATTGGGTTATTTTCCAAGGCGCCACTGCCTTTACTTATCATGGCTTAACCAAGCCCATTCATTCAAACTTACTTATATATTTATTTTCCTTTTTCTAGCTATACTTATTTCCATAGTTTCTCTTCTAAGGCTTACAACCCCGTTAAACAATTTAGAGCTTTTAGGGTGAGAAAATTATTCCCCCTTTTTCTCCTTATTTTCTTATGAAATCCATTCCATGCTAGGATATTCCCGCTCCTTTCCTTGTGCAACCTTGGCTAGGCTCGCCCTAACCTATTGGATACATCAACATGCTCCAATAACATACTTTTTTTCATAATGAATCATGAACCTGTGCATTCTGCACATTACCATTCAGTTATTAGAATGGTCAACATTCATTTGTTACTCTTCCACTCATACATTTTGTTTTAGAATGTAATACATGATTCTTATATATATATACATATGCTTGCATCCCACTGCTCAATTCTCAACAGTCATTAAGGTGGTGACTCTTTTCTCCTGACATAGTCTTCACACAGTTCCTCCACAAGGAACTCCTTCAACATGCAACTTCCTTACTTCATATCCTTCACTATCTGTGATGGCCTCAACCTTAAGTTAGCTTCAAATGTT
>JASDQU010102584.1:205849-217089 GCA_032191745.1 Picea mariana | reverse complement strand
CCTTATGGCCTGATCCTTTTCAATCCAAGGTTTTCCTAGTACTATAGAAAATGGGGCGCTGTTCTCAATAAATTTAACAACTCTAAATTCTTGTTCTGTCGAAGTTCCATGGGTGCTCATAAATATCTAGGTAAGTCTTCCACATAGGGTTATCGACTTTCCTTTAAATAATGCTATTGCTCGCAATGAAGGAATCATAACAGGCTTTCCTATAGCTTCCCAAGTTCTTTCTGTCATGACATTCACCTGTGTTTCGTCATCCAGAACACAGTCAATGTCGAAGTCTCCTATCCTTTCTTTTATGCACTCTTTTTCTTTGAAGATCTCCGATAAGTTGATATGTCGATGGTCATTCAGGGTTTCTTTCATTTGCAACAATACAGTCTCTGATTATTTCTAGGGTTCTTACATGATCTTAGTTTCTGGATCTTTCTCAGGGTCTACTTGTTCCATATTCATTCTTTCAAGCTTAGCAATCATTCTAGGGAAATCTAAAACTTCATGGTCCATAGCTTTACAACAAAGACAACTAGGTCTTCTACTAGGACATTCGTTAGCCAGATGACCCAGCCTTCTGCAATTGTAACAAAGGGTTAATCCTCTCTTTCTCTTAAATGATCCCCAGCCTTTCCTGTACTACGCACTAGGATCATAGTAGTTAACCTGCAAAAAATTCTTTCTAGGATCCTGCATCCATTTGTTAGTCCAAACATTCTTTCTATGCATAGGTATAACATATCTTTCACTATTCTTATTAGATCTATCATATCAAATCTTCTTTCATGTAGCTGTGCCCTACTTTTCAAGCTAGGACAAAATTTATCAAACATACCCAGATCCATACTTTTAAAACAAAAATTTCCACTTATCTTACCTTTAACAAAGCACAAAGCTTACAGATCTTACCTCTTTTCTTCAGATCAGATTTCTTTTCTTAGCACAGAGCTTTCACATATTAAGTAGGATGCTGCGCACTAGGGAAACATATCTACATAAAGAGATTTCACAGTTTCAGGTCAGATCTTCACACAAAGCTCCTTTTTCCTCAGTTACCAGCAATCACAATTTCTGGTCCTGGCAACAGAAACATTTGTTGGCACAGGGGCAGACCCAGGGTTCAACGCTACAATAACGCACCAAAAAAACCCTAACTACTGACCCTTTTGGCAACACCTGCGAAGCAGATGAAGTCTCACCTGAGGTAGAGGCAGGGGTGGTTGCATGATTCCAATGTCTGCAACCTTAGCTGGGACACAGATCTGTGATTGTAACACCTTGACAAATCACTTAGCAATATAGTTAATCATTGTTTAACTAGTATCTACTTCGCAGGTAAAACCCTAATTACAGAGAATCACAGTATTCAACTAGATCTAGCATCTAGCAGCACTTAGCATGATGAAACAGATCATATCTAGCAGATTCAAGAACTAAGCACACTCACACAGGTCAGATCCAACATTTACTCTCATTATTAAGCACAAAGAAACAACATATCTACCTATCATTCATCTATGTCAAAGAACTAAGCAAGTAAATACATAAATACATCAATTCATCGCAAAAAGCATTCAAAACACATGATGTACGCGGTTCATCCCCACCCTGGGGCTACATCCACCAACTCTTCATCTTCTTTATTAGCTTTCTTCAATATTCTTACATGCATAGAGCCTTCAGATCAACTTCGCAGAGAACGGGAGATCTGTGCACTCTTCGCTAGATCCTCCTTCCCCAAGCTAGGTTACAACACAAAGCCTACATACAATCCATTACATCCACTTACACTCAGCCTTGCAACATGCACAAAGCACTTACAACTGTTACTTGCATTCAACACCACTTACAACTGATTTGTCATTCATACTCACTACATCGCCTAACATCTATTTATACATTACAAAATCAGGCCTAAACATGGGTAAACCCATGGGCCAACATCCCCATACCCGTTACATAATCCCAAATCCCAAAAATCCCTAAAAGGGGGCCGATATCCCGCGATCTCCGCTTCGTTTTGCGCTCTGCCTTCGACAACCTGTCGAAGTCCCAAAAATAGGTCTAACATGACCAAGGATCCTCAAAACTTGGTCAAGGGCTAACAATTTCCACATAATGAATGAGATTCCCTCAGGACTCAAGGTCCTCTATTCCTCACAGGGACCTCCCAGACACCAGGACACTCGCGTCATCGAGTAAATAATGTTTTTTTCCATGTCATGGAAATTTTCCTCTCAAGCTACAAGATCCTTAGGGACTCAGACTGTCCATAATTGCACATTTTCATATAGTTTAACAGATCAAGTAAAGACTATAAAAAACATATCCCAATTACTTAGAGGTTCAATTAATTGATTGTAAGCATTCAAATTTCCCATTTAAATCAAACAATACATAATTACATTGTTTATGCACAACTAAATAGATCAAGTTAAATACTTATCTGACTAGGGAAATGTTCAAAACGAATTGACTTAGAGAGGACACCTTTCCTCCCAACCTTAGGCCATATTGTAGAGTTCCTTCCTACAATACACCACCCTCGTGCCAAGCCATGATACCACAAGGGGAATGATTTATCTAGTTTCCAAGATTAGGATGATCCAGGAAGGTTACTCTCCTTCCTCCACTATCAACAACATAAGTTTCCCCCTTCCCACTGAGCTCAAGGTCTCTACAAGTTTATTAGGTAGTTTATCAACTAGATTTCCTCTATACAAGGGAGTCCCTTCTCTGCTACATAGTGCCTCAGTGACCTCCCCTTACTAGTGTCAGTTTATATCTAGTAAGTACCAAGCCATAACCCTCTTTTGCTCTAGTCAGGGTCTAGGTCTTCTCTATTTTAGGCTGATCATCATAAAATTGGACAAGCTTCCTATTTTATTCAAGGAAATCTCTCCACTCTCTTCTTCATTTCAATAAGTTATGATGAATGTTTTAGTTTGATGAGCCCTTAGACTGTGAGCTTGTCCCTCACTCACTCTTTCTCAGAGTGATATTCTCCTCTGTGCACTGTGTCCTCTCTTCCTATCGGTTGCCTTTCCTTCTTTGCTATGTGCATGCACACTTCTCTTCTTGTCTGGTTACCTATTGTTTGGTGGTGTTTTTCCACCTTTGACCTCTTCTTCCACCAATCCTCTTTTGATTCTCGTGGCTTCCTGCAGACGCAAATTATAGCCGGTAGTTACTATCTTGAAAGGGAAAATCCGCGGTGTCCTCTGCTTCAATTTTCTCAATTGACTCCTTGAATTCTTCAAGAGACCAAACTATAAAAAATTATTAACTTCCTCAACCACTGGTTTGGTTCTTCATAACCGTTCACATGGTTCCACATAGACTTGGTACGCTGATAGGTGTATGTTTATCCTTGCAAACATAAGTTGGCTTGTTAAACAAGCTTCATGTTTTCTTCACTAAAACATCTCAGCTCCACCTCACCTGTCCACTTCATCAATCCTTGCTTCATCAGTTCCCACTTGTGTATCATGGCCAATACTTTCAAGGTTGTTCCCTCTTAGTCAATTGTTGGGTATTTAATTAAAACACAATTACATGCTTCATAATCTCATCATATGAAGTCTTAGTGTAACTCACCCGAACCATAAGTACCCTTTTTAGGTATGGGGCATTGAAATTATGCCTTCCTTAATCACCTCGAATTCTCTTCCCAAGATCTCCATCCTCTTCTACTCGTAGAGAACTTTCCAACAACTATTACCATGCTCAAATCTGAGCTATGGATTGGAAGTTATGCCCTTCCGAAGTTCTGCAAGAATCATTGGTCAAGGGGCATGTGGGTCTGTCTCATTAGTACCATACCAAGTTTCCCCGAAGTCTCGGATCTTCCTAGCACTCCTGCATAGATGGTGGAAATCCATCCACCATTAAATCCACTGACAAAACTTTATCCTCGTTTAACGTACAGGGCTACAAAAATTCGGCGCTTAGCACTGAACGTCCCTTTTTCTTTCTACGCACATATCCTCCAGAGTCTCGGAATCTCTAACTCCCGAAGGACCCTGGAAAATTGCCATGTGGCTTTGGCCTTCGACCCTTTCATCTTGTCTAAGATACTACAACCAAACCCCCAGACTCCCGAAGGGTCCACCCTTACACACGATGGTGCATTAAATGCAAAGGTAAGGACAAGTGGGTGTCGAGTACTCTGCCTGCTATTAATCCAAGAGAGTATGTGCCAGGGGGGATGACACACAGAAAGGCAGAGATGAAACGTGGCCCCATCAATGGGTGACATGTGTCATGTTTTAATGGGCACATAGGGTCTGTGAAAAATATTATTCAAGGTGACACATAGCACGTTGAATGTGGCTCCACGTCACCCTGGGTGACATCAACATGCCACGTCACTCCATAATGACAACCTTTCAATGCCCCTTATATCCCAAGGTTGAGACAGGTCCACGTAGGTCCAGAGATCCACGACCTTCGTTACTTCGCGACTTCAACGTTCGGGGGTTCCACCCGTTTAACACTCTTTTTCCCTTGGAGTACGTCAACACCAGACTGACCACAATCTAGATCTAATGGTTGAGGGAGATCTTGAAGCATCTTCAGATCGACGGTCCATGTTACTTCGCGAGTTCAACGTTTGGAGGTTTTGACTGTTTAATGCCCTTTATCTCTCGGAGTAGGACTTCACCGGAGTTCTTACATGCTATCCTTAGACTAGTTGATCGGATGGTTGGGAGAAGTTCTCAATGGACTCCCCAGATCAATGGCTCACAACTCTAGCTCAAAGGTCCCTTGGTCTCAGTAGTAGGCCACTCTTAGAGGGACACTTGTCAACCGAAAACATGTGGGCAAAATGCGTGACACATGCCTCAGGTCACCGACATCTCTTTATTATGTCATGAGGCCACCACACATGGAATCACTATTGCTCGAAACGTGGAACCTCACGTGCTTTTGACGTGACACACATGTCCCTATGACCAAATGGTTGTGAGGGGTCCCGAAGGATCATTAGATCGATGACCTACATTACTTCGCGACTCCGACATTCAAAGGTTTTGGTGTTATAACACCTCTATTGTTCTAAAGTGGTCATCATTGGGCTGACCACAACGTAGATCCAACTGTCAGGGGAGATCCTGAATACGCTCAGATCTACGAATCATGTTACTTCGCGGTCGAGAAGATGATTGGAGTTTATCAAGGGGAAAAATCCCATGATTACAGTTAACTAACCGTCGATCGCCGATCATCTGTCAAGTTACCGGTCCGACAAGTCACCTTCGATGCATTTGGACGTTGTAGTGTTCATTTGCCTCAGACCTCCAAACTTTTGTAGTCCCGAACAACTTAGCTCCTTTTTGAGTGTAGTGAAGGTTTCCATGGACCTCCTCCTATGGAACTTTTTCAAGCTCCAGAGGCTACACTCTTTAACTCTTAGCCAAGATTTGGTTAAGGCTATGGGCATGATCTCGTGGTCTCTTGGACAACTGGTTTGAAGGGAGCACCCTCCAATGCACATAACTTAAGTTCTAAAATAGGGAGAGGTATTTTCGAACCATCCTAGAGGCCAAACTTGTCACCTTACACCCATTCAATTGCAATGACTTACATAAGAGAAGTAAGCATTATAACCATTAATTTCACACGAGGCACAATTAATCACAATTACAGACAATCAAATCATGCATTTCAATCCAAGTGCATAGGGTAAACAAAATACTTATCTATTACAGTCGATCACCGACCAACTGATTGTGGGTGTTCGCCTTTCCACCCAACCATATGATCATAGGCATTCATTCTTAGCACTCTGGCCACCCCCACGCCAAGACATGATATCACTATGGAACCTTTGCAGTTTCTCATATGTTGTTTCTCTGTCACATGCTCTGCGAGGTTTATTAGATGCTCCCTCAAAATCAAGCTCGCGACTTTCTGCTCAACTCCTATTTTCTGCAAATTCCCCGCGATAATTTCTCTTGTTCTTTCCTTTTAACCAGAATGACTTAAATCCCCCTGTTCTTCTTCTCAGTTAGAGAGCCTCACGCGCTCCTCCTCTTTCTCTCTGCATATCCGGGTCACACATTCCCTCCCTGGTGTGTCTACTTCTTGTTTGCCTTTGTGTGTATTCTTGCATGCCCTTTTTCCTCCCTAGGAAGGTTCTGGACATGTATTGTTCCTTTTGTTAGAAGAAACTCAGGTTAGTCCGGACCTGCAGGAAAACTGCACTCTGTGGTACTTTGGGCTGGCAGTTTTCTGTCTCTTAAGCCAGACCCTCCATGCTTCCATTCATGGGGCTAGTAGATTATTCAACCACTAGTATTTATTTCATTAACTGATTTTTCCTTGGGATTTGGATGAGGCTTATTATTTCAACAAAGATAATTTGGGTCATTTTTACATAATAAACCCCTTCTACAGTTTCCTCACTCTTTCCTCTAGTAATATCATGGCTAGTACTTCAAGGCTTCACCCCCCACAGCCAGTTATTGGAAATCTAAACAATAATACATTTACATTGTTCTTATGCCATAGCATAATGATCATAATTAATGATTAATTACAAGTTGGGGGAAACATGGGTGTTATAGTCCCCTCCCCCCTAAAAGGGACACCATCCTTAGTGTTCTTTCTCAATAACACATGTCATGCCTTTGTCATTCAGTTGCTTCAGAAATCTTGATCCTATTTCTTGGTCAGGTCCTTTCCAGACTCTCTTGGCCTTCGTCACTTGCCTTCAATAGTCTTGGACAACAAGCATGATAATCACAATTTCATGCAGAAACATTTTATTGCTATGCAAAATTCAAGAGGATAATTTCATAATCTAGCACAATAATTATCTATCCAGTTCATGGATTTTCATCCACATGGTTGTCTTGTTATCTTGGCTCACTGTTTTTCCTGGACATACCCATTGTGTACATGATCCCAATCAATAGTGTATGAGAATTATCAAAGTCCCTTCTTCCTTGCGATCACTCACCCTCCAGGCCCAGGCTCAGGCATCCCCTTCTCTGCTATATAGTCCTTCGGGTGATCCATCTTTCCTTGCCAAGGCTTTCTCGCACAAGAATATTTCCAAAGAATTCATCAAGCCTTACAGTCGAGGCGTCCCTCAAACTTGCTCTGCCAAGGTGTCCCTCCGTCTTGTGTTGCCACACCACAACATATTCTAGGGTGATCATGGCTTACCACATGGTTCTCCTGTCCCAAGCAGTAGCCTTTTTCATGCTTTCCTGCTTGACAATATTCACCTGTCCTTCCTAGACATATATTTTTCGTCTCACCTGTATCACAAGTATATATAAATTATGAGATATTATCATCAATTTCAAATTCAGAATTTTCTTGCAAATATGTCACCCACAGATTTCCAAATTCCACATTTATTTTCAGATCTGTTCCACACAGAAACCAGATTCACAAGTATGGGAATTTCTTCCCATAGAATTTTATCTTAGCAGACAATTGGTATTCCTTTTGGGCTCACAACACTGCCATATCCAATACCCTTTTCTTCCTGCAATTTCAACATGCCTCAGCCAAACAAATTGTTAGTTTTCCTGCACATTATATTTTCAACACTATGCATACTAACAATCAAAGTCATTTTCATCTATTCAAGGGTACATAGCAAAAGGAAATATTGTTATTTACCTATGCATCCTATCAACACATCAATTTTCCCAAATGTAACTCAAATATCAATTGACTTTAATCAGTGTGCCAATCTTCATGGCCACATCTGTACCCAATGTACCCTTACCTTGGGTTCAAGTTTTCCATACTTATGACAAGCACCTTGCCATGGTGTGTTGGAGCTCAACCAACCTCTTCACCATAGGTTTAATAATTCTCATTCACTCTTACAACAAAACTATGCTACCTGCTACAGGATGATCAAGATCCCAAATCAACACATATGAAACTAAAAGTTTCTCTTGAATGCACCCAAGCATTCTTCTTTCATTAGTAACTAGGGTGCCAACACTCATGGCCACCCAAAATTCTCTTTTCTTTAACACCTCTACAATTCAAGTAGAGTATTGGAAGGTCCTCCTTCATTAATGAAAAATCCATTGTCTTCCCTCTTATGCAAACATATATTTCCTCAATGCATTCCATGCAATGTGCTAGCTATGAGCACCTTTATTCCAAATCTCCCTAGATTGGTCATTGTACCCATGGTGCTCCCTACTCATGCATTTTTTTCGCAAGTATTATAACTCATCCTTGACTAGCATATACTTCCTCTCTTTATTGTTTAGATTCTTCTTTCCTGAATTTTACCCTGCTTGGGTAGCAATGGCATACGACAACCACTCAAAAATTATTTGTATATCTTTAAGATAATGACCTCTTTTCAGAAGGAATTATTACCAATTTACTTCCTACCTTATGCCACATAGGTATGAACATTTTTATACCTGCTTTGGATACTAAAATCCTTTCTAATATTACCTCTTCACTGGTGCTTTATGGGGACTTTTAAAGTCCCTTCAACAATTTTCAGATATTCCCCAACATATCTCTATGCACTCTACCACATTACTCCTTAATGTGTTAGCTAGTCCAATCCCAATCAAACTTGTTTAGTTGTAGTCCATGATCATACAACTATCAACATCCTTATGCCAAAACACTTACCTGCATTAGTAAATCAATCTCTCGTACTAGAGAAATTACAATAAACAACAAGGAATGGGTCAAGGAACTCTTCCCTCGTACAACTCCTTCCACATATCCCTGGACTTTTAGTCCAACTGAGTTATTTTTCAAGGCCCCACTACCTTTACTTATCACAGCTTAACCAAGCCCATTCATTCAAACTTACTTATATATTTATTTTCCTTTTTCTAGCTATACTTATTTCCATAGTTTCTCTTCTAAGGCTTACAACCCTGTTAAACAATGCAGAGCTTTTAGGGTGAGAAAATTATTCCCCCTTTTTCTCCTTATTTTATTATGAAATCCACTTCATGCTGGGATATTCCTGCTCCTTTCCTTGTGCAACCTTGGCTAGGCTCTCCCTAACCTATTGGATACATCAACATGCTCCAATAACATACTTTTTTTTCATAATGAATCATGAACCTGTGCATTCTGCACATTACCATTCAGTTATCAGAATGATCAACATTCATTTGTTACTCTTCCACTCATACATTTTGTTTTAGAATGTAATACATGATTCTTATATATATAGACATATGCTTGCATCCCACTGCTCAATTCTCAACAGTCATTAAGGTGGTGACTCTTTTCTCCTGACATAGTCTTCACACAGTTCCTCCACAAGGAACTCCTTCAACATGCAACTTCCTTACTTCATATCCTTCACTATCTGTGATGGCCTCAACCTTAAGTTAGCTTCAAATGTTTACCAAATATTTCCATAAGGAAAATATACATGCATATTTGTTATGCATCCAGATTATTTATCCACACATATTCCTTGTTTTGTTAACTTACATCCATGATGTACTTAACCACATGCATAATCATAAGCCTATGTGTAGCTACCATATGTATATTTCACAACTCACATATATATTTACTTTAAAATCATTCATTTATATTCGGTCTTAATATAACTCCTTATATCAAGCAACCTTACGATGCATTAAATCCTTGCACTCAAGCATATACAAACATAGCCAAACATTCATCATGCAAGCTCATTGCTTGTACCTTTTCCATGCCATTCATACACATGGACATATCAAAATTACAAATCCTTCTCCCAAGGATCTTCCAATCATTCTTATGACAAGTCTCATAGAGACACTCAATACAGAGATTCCCTCTCAGTTGAGAGCTTGTAGTCATATTAATCTTTTAAGCATGTTTACATATATTTGTATATATGTAGGTGCATCACTTGCACCTATTTACCTCATCCATTCACATTGATATTTTTGTTTTAATATTACTATTCTTTAGTGAGAGGTTACAACCAATCATATGACCAGTCTCACAATCATAATTCATACTGATGTTTCCCTCTCTTCATGGCAATAACCAACAAGGGTCACTTTTTCCCTTTCTACTGTAAAACCTTCCATAATTCAGAATTTGGATGGGCAGTTATTGCATCACTTAAGGTAATAGGATAACCATTTCTAGTCTCTTCTTCCTGCCTCAGTTCACTCGTGGTCAACATATCTCTATAGGGGAATATTTTCCTAACTCCCTCTTATGGCTATTTGAGTGTACCAAGCCATATCCATATGGATACCATCCACCTATGGATGTCAACCTAACCTATTGGTCATCTAGAAGTGTCCCAACACTTCCTCTACCACATTTAGGATCAACATTTAATTAACCATTCTAACTTATCCTCTAAAGGCACTATGTACTCAACATATTCAACCTTTTACTTATGCTGCCATAGTTAGATCATCACCAACCATATGATCTATGACATCACCATATTTTTCAAAGAGGGATTACCCTAGTAGGAAGTTTTTCAGTTATAACAGGTCAAGTAGGTTGACCTCACATATTTTCATAAGGTCTCTAGACATGGGAAATCATTCTCCCAATTCCAAATCCTTCATTTATTAAACACTTTTAATTAACAAAGGCTTCATAAGCCCACTTTTTAGGCAATTCCTGCCACCTATTCAGTCCATTTTCCTTCTGGACTCATATACTCCTTAAAACAGGTTTATACCATTTGCATCCAAGTTTTATTTTTAATGCCCCTCGACATAATCCCACTTTTGTAGGACTAGCTATCATTTCTCCAAAAGAAATGCTAGGCTTCTTCTGCCACAGTCTAGCATGGTTCAATATTGTTGGGTAAAATCCCAACTAAATTTTAATAGGCATCTTTCTCCTCGAGGAACTTATGCAAATAATTTCCGTACGATAGTAATACTCTCAATAGGCTCATCTTAGCTTTGGTAAACTAGTCTCATGATTGTTCCCCAGCCCATCCAGGCCTGCATTTGAATCATGCTATGCTAGATAGGGTGGGGAAGGGTTCCCTCTCCCTTAAATTTTTCTAAGAAAGAAAAAATATAAAAACTTGACTCTTTCGTGAGCCCAAGTAGGCAAAGTTGTTTTGCTGGCTTTGGTACCACTTTGTAATGCACCTGACCCCTAAGTACCCTTTTTAGGGATGGTGCATCAAAATTCCACCTTCCCTAATCATCTCGAATTCTCTTCCTGAGACCTCCAACCTATTCTACTCGTCAAGATATTTCCAATGACTGTTACCATGCTCAAATCCGAGCTCTGGATTGGAAGTTATG
>JASDQU010102584.1:146397-171497 GCA_032191745.1 Picea mariana | reverse complement strand
ACTGGCCATCACCCTAGCTTGATTATTGTTCATTTGATTTTTGATGTGGTTAAGCTCCGATATCCAGGCGTGGAAGGAACCGCTCGACCAAGCTCGCGTTTTTAAGGCCATTTGGTTACATGTATGTTTTTTTTGCCCATCCATGAACTCGCTCTGTTATGAAATAAACGTTGGCTTAATGATGTATTGGTTTGTGTTTTCTTGAGGCTGAAAACTATGTAAACGAATGGTGCTTTCTCTGGAATGGTTGTTTGTGTTATTCATTGGAAATGGAAAAAAATTGATGGTTGAAGTCGCGATTTCATTGGATGTTCTGCATGGTGGAAGCTGTGATGGCTCTCTGTTGTCTCTATGGGTTTTTGTTGGAGGTTTCAAATTTCACTCTGTTTGGCCTTGTTGGCCGTCTCCTCACAGTCATTATAACCACACCTGGTTGTATTTGGTGTTATGGGGTTGTTGTGTATGATTTGAACCACCTTTGGGTCACTACATATCATTTTCCACCTGGCCGTGGGCTCGTTTTATGTTATTGGTATCTACACAGTTGGTTATGGGGGCTATTATGCTAAGAGGCTTGCTTTAGGGTTGGTTGCTATTACATGGGTTCTGCATTTCTATCAACATTATTTGGCTTTTGGGGAAAACCACGAGGATTATGCCCTTGCGTGTTCTTAGTGTTGTTTACTGGCTAGTAAGAAACCTCTGCTCCTTTGTTCATAGTCTCTCCTACCTGGGGTCGAACTGTCACCCTATCATACAAACTAAGGGTTATAATGGGTGTGGTTCCACCTTGCTTGTGTCAAGGGTTTCTCACCTACTGTCGATAAGGTCGACCTCCAGTCTCCCTGTGTTGGTTCCACCGAGTGAACCCTTGGTTATTTTGTCATTAGTTACAGAGCCCGATTTTGATAAACTGAACCAATTACACCCTATCGGGTATCTTGTTGACTGTCATGATTTGGTTGAGTAGCGTTGACAGTGGTTTTGATTATTGGCTTGTCTCTGTTTGATTGGGTTGATTACACAGTTGTAAAGGGAATGATAATGGGCATACATTCGATGCCTCATTTTGTTGTAACAGTTGGATTGATAACTCAACATTGTTTTATGGTTTGATTGGGAGTAATTAGATATGTACAATCACATAAATGATTCTTTGCGTTATGCATTGGTCTGTGTGTTTCCTACAACATGGTATAAATTGAAGTGATGGTTGTTGTTACCGTGTGTTTAAATTTCCTCATCGAGATTATTGCAATTTGAAGTATTGATAATTGTGCTTGGCTGTCTACTGTGTATTATTTATGGATATCGTGCATCATATCATTTTATTGCACCATCAGAGATGGGCACGGGGTTTTTAGTAGTATGGTTTCATCGCAATTCAATTGTTAAATTGGATAAAGGAATGGAATCAGGCACATTTTAAAAAAGCTTGTGTCTGTGTTTGATTTGAGGAATTGAATTATGGGCAATGGTGATGCTTTTATGCTGAACATAGTTGAAACAAATGACTATGTGTTCCTTGGATTTTGTTTTAAATATGAAAGGGAAGTAAATGAAAAAGAAACAAAAGTCTTTTAACAAGATGGGTGAAGTCATGAGGATTCTGAGTATGATTATTCTGTGTTAATTGAATTTTTTTAAGGGAATTGAATGTGGACAGTGAACAAGTTTTAACACACAATATTGTTTAATTGGCCAGAATAATTGTTTAATTGATGCTGGAATAGTTGTATTGAATACATAACTATTTTTATGGATTACTCAATTGATTTTTCGAACAATATCTGCTCTTTTCCCCTACCATTATTTCACTTTTCGCTAATTACAATTCCCCTCGCCTTCCCATATTCACTATTTACTTCCTGTTCCTAAAATTTAGTTATGGTTAAGATAAGTTCTGCATTATGAAAGTTTAAGGATTGCATGGATGGATTACAGTGATATATTCTTTTGGTTTACGCTACAATTGATTGTTTGTTGTCTTTTGGTTTACGTTACAGTTGAATGTTTGTTGTTTGTGAGCAGTAATCATGATCTTTCCCCCCTCATTTAAACATTTTTTTCTCAATACAACCCCTCGCATATCCCAAAACCTTGTTCACCCCCTGATCATTGACAACTATTAAACAATTTGTATGGATTGGATTGCATGAGTCTGATATGTTGCTGAGCCAAAATTTATTTCATATTTAAAAGAGTTGTCATGTATGGTTGTTAAAGAAACTATTTGCTAATAAATTATGTATACATGAATGATCTTTTTCAGCAGAGGTAGCCATGGCAGAGGTAATCGAGGAAGAGGTAATTGGAACAGGGGCCCTAGAAGGCCAAGATTCTCTATACACTTTGATGCAGACTCGCAAGAGTTAGGCCATCTATTTCAAGTTGGGTTTTTTAACTAGATTGGGCAAGGAGTGGTCCAACATAGGCTTGAAAGGCCTCCCTTCCAAGCCCCACAGGTCCCTGGTATCCCCATGCCTCCTCATGTCTCACTACAACCTGAAGTTTCCGAAAACGACGGATGGAAAGAGATTTTCCACCCAACAGTCTCCCAACATCATGGTTGTCCTAACTTGTCTTTACCTGCTCCCCCGCCTATCTATCAAATTGTCCAAGCTGCCGCTATCCACTCACCAGTTCAGTCTTTCCATGCAATCAAAAGGTTGAAAACCGAGGCCCACCATGCCCCTGACAAAGGAAAATCCACTACTTCCCCTTCCTCACCCTCCATTGACTCTAATAAATCTGTGTCCTCCCACATGCATTTGAGAGATGATTTCTCTCATGTGATTAGTGAGATCAGGCCTAAAGGCTCCACATAGCCTAAGGCAAATTCAGAGAGATCAAAAGGTGACAACAACAACAAGGGAAATATTACCTCCCAGAGTGGAAAATATGGATTTTAAGTTTTTATTTATTAATTATTGAGAACATTTGACTTTTGAAATTTTGGACAACACACTATTTTTTGGATATATGGGTAATATATTTTTGGAAATAATTTCAATCATCATTGAGATAAATTGTCAAATATGAATGTGATGATGGGAGTCACAACGATGGATGTTTTGTTTCATTAAATAGTTGTGTTATGATTGTTAAAAGATAAAGGGAGTCACAAGGGGTCCCACCTACTAGTTATTATTTATTTAAAAACCCTTATTATGATTTATTACTTTTCCCCCTTAACTAAAAAGTTGGTTGAGTTTTAGTTAACTTAACTAAGGAAGTAGTTCAACTACTTCAACCAATTCTATTTTTCTTAAAGGCAAAAAGAAAGGGAGGAACAAGAGGAGAATAGAAGGAGAAGCATACTAAGGTTTGCTCTTTGAATTTTGTTGAGATAATTCAGTTTTCATTCATTCCTTAATTCATTAGAAGCCTAATTCTTTTTTATGATAACAGGGTCTTATTGTAGACAACAAGATTTAGGGATGAATTACATCATTCAGAGACTTGTTTTTAAGAGGTGTTGATCTATCTTTGATAGTCTGTGTAGACTTGTATGTTTGTGAATTAGATTTCATGACTGACAAAGGCTATTGTGCAAAGTCGAGTGGGAATCAATCTGTGGCAAGTTGATCCAGCTTTTAAAGTTTATTTTTTTACTTTCTGTTAGAAGTCCTTTTGTATGTTCCATCGGGGACTTCTAAGTTTGACTTTGGTACAAAACTTCCTCAGGAAATTTTGTAAAGAGAACGATTCTTTGATGAATTGGAATGAAATAAATGATTGATTTATGTCTCATCTGTTTTGATTATTGAATTGGTGTCTTTACTTCTGTCTCTATATTTATTTCAGCATTTGTTATGTTCAAAAAATCACATAGATAATGAATTTTTCAGCAAGCTTTTATTTATAAAAAAACCATCCCAAGCACTTGTAAATAATACTTGTGAATAAGGATAACATTTTGATAGCTATAAACATAGGGTGATATTCCTATCTATCTTTCTTCAGCCAAGCAAGATCTGAAAATGCTTCAGTAAGATCATTTCATATCTTTTCTTCAACAAAGTCGACTTTGGAATAAAAAACAAAAAACAAAAATCAAGAAAGACAAACATGACAATCCAACAACTATCAAAAAAACTTATCAAACATAACATTCTTATTATTTAAATTTTAAACACATCATATTTTTAATTTATAAGATTCTTAATTTTTAAATTTTAAACGTTTTATATTTAATTTTGATTTATAAAATTCTTGTTTTTTAAATTTTAAACACATCATATTTAATTTATAGTTTAAGAAGATGAAATTTCCTTTATAAAAATAAAACAAAATATGCAAATTCATCTTTCGAGTGTTAAACACATCATATTTAATTTATAGTTTAAAAAGATGAAATTTCCTTTATAAAAATAAAAATAAAATATGCAAATTCATCTTTCGAGTGTATTAAACTTGGAAACATACTCTAAAAAGGTTTAATAAGAATTTGATCCAACCATAAAAAACCTTTAATAATACTTTTATCAATACTATGTTAATTAATTTCTCACGACTCATATCAATAAAATTAAATGTTTTATTTATTTATTTGTGAAGCTACTTGAATCTAACCTCATTGTCATGACATAACTTCTACAAAATTTTTATGGGGTTCTCTAAAATAAGATCAAAAGTGTTTATTATTTGAATTTTTTTGATCGAATTAAAATTCCGATAGTTTATTATTTGAATTTTTTTTCATCGAATTAAAATTCCGATAGTTTATTATTTGAATTTTTTTTCATCGAATTAAAATTCTGATAGTTTTTGAGGATAAAATGTACGATAGTTTATTATTTGAATTTTTTTTCATCGAACTAAAATTCTGATAGTTTTTGAGGATAAAATGTATAGGATTAAAAGTGTTTATTATTTGAATTTTTTTGAATGAACTAAAATTCCGATAGTTTGTTATTTGAATTTTTTTCATCGAACTAAAATTCCGATAGTTTTTGAGGATAGAATGTATAGGGATGAAATTTTAAATCTTGGAATATACGTTGATGATGATGATGATTAACGTCTACTAATACCTAATTGGTCTATCAGACCTTAAGAGGGTAAGTGATTACTTGTTATTCTTTAGAATTTTGTTTCTGTGCTAGAAAAGCATTAAGAGAAGCTTTCCAAGATCACCATACTTTTGCTGAGTTAAGAGGTTAGGAAGGTTGGTAGTGTGATCAATATTTTGAAAATGAGATCTAATATGGGTATAGGCTGGACAATCTAAGAGAAAGTGCTTTTCATCTTCAACCTTCTTAGTGTCACAAATGTGACACACTCTTTTAACCATTAACATTAAATATACATAATTATCCTAAAAATATCAAATAAAAATCTTAGCAAATCCAAATACCATCTTTTAAATCTTATTAAACGATCATGAGACTCGAGTTCCTGTGTTAGGGACGTAAACTCTCATGTAGGTAATATAATATATTTCGATGTAATAAAGTCAATATTAATAAGGCCTAGCAATAAGGAAGAATATGTCCAATGTAAGAAGACCTAATAGAAGCTTCCACTTCTAGAACGATCTTCCTCTAGATGGTTTTTTTGATAGACATATTTAGTATAAATAAGAGTCGAGGGTATGAGAACTTTTGTCTTGGATATTATTGTAATAGAGCTCTGCTCTGCTGGAGGTTTCCCCCTCGAAGAGGCAAGTGAACATTGCTCTCAGTAATCAAAGTGCTTTTTCTAGTGTTATTCTGGTATCAATTTGGCATTATTGTGCTATTGTTATGGTTATATTGTTGTTCATCTGCCATTTCTAGCTATTTATTTATGTTCTGCATACGTTTTTATATCTGGAATATTACAAGTGGTATCGGAGCACCTTCCTCGACATTAAATTGTGGGTTAATTTTTTTTTCCAAGGTAGAGACGTATTCCAACGTCTTTAAGCTACAAAGATCTGTCGTTACACACATAAACCCACGGTCGAGGATTCATACACACATGAAATACAAGTGGTACTTAAGCGCACATCTGTTGGACAACCTTGTAACCCCTGTCGGTACCCCTTCGAGTGGTAGCGCATCAGACAACACCTGTATATGGATCGACCTAGATCTCTTGAAACCCTCCATAGATAAACCGATCGACCGCCTGACTGCTATAGTACCACTGAGAAAAATACTCGGGAAGATACTCTCTAGTACCTGAGTAGTTAGGTAGTACAACTAAGGGCACGGTCTAGCCTCCTTAGTTGGTTCTCTGAGATATTGGGCTGAGTACTACTGTTGGACCCTGCACGTATATTAAAGAGCTATAGCACAGGGCAAACCCTTGTCTGTAGAACCCTTGAATACCTAACCTTTGGGGATGGAAACAAAAAAAAGAACAAACAAGATATATTGCCACGCAAATGTGTCTCCTGCATTCGAGTTACTACACATTTCTTCCTGTTAAGAATTTGGGCATTTCATCACTGCAATATTATTTGGATCGGAGTATAACTCCACAGTTGTAAATAAAAATAAAAATAAAAAAAAATACATCTTGTTGGCACCATTATTTGAGACCTATTCCGTTGGATTTCTCTCTTCTCCCTTATTGCATTCATACCTATCATTTTTCAACAATTTTTTTTTTCTCTGTGGGGCCGCACCCGTCCCTTTTCGGTTCCCTCGTCATCATGGCCCATACCTGTAGCCAAGACTTGGAAGCTCGCTTCAATACCTTGCACTCTAATTTCATAGAGACCCAACAAGAAGTGAGACAACTCGGTGCCAATATTTCCACCATCAATAAAAACATGCATTCCTCCATCGCCGCCTCAATCGAGGACCTCAAACAAGACCTCAAACAAGACATTACTACCCAGCTAGAATCTGTCTCTATGATGATCTGCACCACACTGCATATCCCTGTAGATTCTCTCTTATCTGACCCACCTTTGCATACTGAAGGTGAAACTTCCTCTCATTTTCATAATTTTCAGCCCCATCAATTTCAACATGACCTATGCCTTCCGCGTGTGGATGTGACCAAATTTGATGGCTTAGATCCCACTAGCTGGGTAACTCAAATGGAACATTATTTCTCTTTGTATGAAATTACAAATGAGTTGGCCAAACTTTGGTATGGTGTTCTCCATCTAGATCAAGAATGTTGGTAATGGTGGCAATGGAGAAAAAATGCCCGCCAAGGGTATGTTGCTTGGACACACTTTGTGGCAGAGATTTATGAACGCTTTGACACTGACACCAACCATTTAGGTCGTTTGACAAAGTTGAAACAATCTGGCAAAGTGAAAGACTTTATATCTTCTTTTGAGCGACTGACTTTTCGTACAGAGGGCATGTCTGATGCTTTTTTTCGAGAATGTTTTATCAGTGGTCTCAAGGATGAGATTCGTGCCCATGTCCTCATGGATCGGCCTCAGATTTGGGTAGAGGCTACTAAAAGAGCTAAGGAAGCGCAACAGGTTGTATCTTCTCAAAACCAAAAACCCTCCTTTATTCCTCGCACTAAACCAATAACTCCCACTCCTCCTTCTACTCCACTCAAGATCCAAAAATTGACCAGGGCCAAATGGCTGAATGCCAACTCAAAGGCCTTTGTTATAATTGTGATGAAAAATATTTTTCGGGACACAAGTGTAAGGAACAAAATATTTTTATGGCCATCTCGAAGGATGTTTCAGAAGAGGATGTTGAGGCTCCCCTTGTGTCCATGTCACCTGAACCCACTGACATAACCCCTCCATTAGACCCTCCCGAAGTAGAACCGATCATTTCCCTAAATGCTCTCACTGGCTTCTCTGCTCCCCAAACCCTCAAGCTAATTGGTTACATCAAACATATGGAGATCATCATTCTTGTTGATAGTGGAAGCACCCATAATTTTATTCATCCCAGCATTGCCCAAGAAAGTAATTGCTATATCTGTGCAGTCAATAATTTCCAAATCATGATTGCCAATGGCGGGTCCATGAAATGTGGAGGGCATTGTGAAAATGTGTGTCTCCAAATTGGTGAATACCACCTGAAATGTCATATGTTTTCTATCGACATGGGCAGTTGTGACATTGTGTTGGGTGCAGAATGGCTAAGGACTTTGGGTCCCATTCTCACGGATTTTAAGGAATTAACCATGCAATTCGACTAGGAGGGCCACCAATATAAGTTCCAAGGAATCACCGCCGATTCCCCAGATATCATTAGTTCCCATCGCATGAAAAATCTGCTAAAAAAATGTCATTTTGTCATTATTTCCCAACTCCATGCCATACAAGCAACTGAGACACCCTTTGTGCCGCAGGACCTCCAATCCATCTTCTCTAAACATCAAGTGGTTTTTTCCACTCCCCAGGGACTCCCTCCTTCCCATGGTGTTCATGATCATTCCATTCCCCTTGTCCCACGAAGCCTTCCTCCCAATATCCGTCCCTATCATCACCCCTTTTCCCAAAAAAATGAAATTGAGAAAATGGTTCTAGAACTGCTCAACGCAGGTGTTATCCGCCCTAGTATGAGCCCCTACTCTTCTCCTGTGGTCATGGTCCTTAAGAAAGAAGGTTCTTGGTGCACGTGTCCTGACTTCTGCGCCCTCAACAAACTCACCATTAAAGACAGATTTCCCATTCCTGTCTTTGATGACCTGTTGGATGAATTGAGTGGCGCCCAGTTCTTTACTAAACATGATCTTCATTCTAGCTATCACCATATATGTATGAAAGAGGCAAGCATTCCTAAGACTTCCTTTAAAACTCATGAGGGCCACTATGAGTTTTTGGTCATGCCCTTTGGCTTGTGTAATGCTCCCTCCACTTTCCAAAGTCTCATGAATCATGTCTTCCATCATTTTCTCCGTCATTTTGTCTTAGTTTTCTTTGATGATATCCTCATCTATATAAAAACTTGGACATACCATCTTGCTCATGTGAATCGAGTTCTCTATCTACTCTCTTAGCACCAACTTTTCCTGAAACAATCTAAATGTGCTTTTGGCACCTCAGAAGTCGAGTACTTGGGTCATCTTGTTGGCAAGGTTGACGTTAGAGTGGATCCTAAAATATTGAAGCTATTCAAGATTGGCCTCACCCAAAGACTCTCAAAAGATTGCATGGATTTCTGGGATTAACAGGTTATTATTGCAATTTTTTTAAGAATTATGGAAATATTGCGGCACCTCTCACTACACTCCTTAAAAAGAATTATTTCACTTGGACTCCAATAACTGCTCAAGATTTTCAAACCTTGAAGATGGCCATGTGCATCACTCCAGTCCTGGACCTTTCTAATTTCACAAAGACCTTTGTCTTGGAATGTGATGCTTAAGGGAAAGGAATTGGCTCTGTCCTTATGCAAGAGGGCCGACCTTTGGCCTTTACCAGCAAACAACTGTCTGAGCGAAATTTGGGCAAATCAATCTATGAAAAGTAAATGTTGGCTATTCTGCATGTCATGGATCTTTGGCGCCCTTATCTATTGGGCCAACACTTCCAAATTAAGACAGATCATCAAAGCCTCAAGTGTTTTCTGGAACAACGCATTTCCTCCCCAGAGCAACAAAAATGGGTGACTAAGCTCTTTGGATATGATTATGAGATCATTTAAAAGAAAGGAAAAGAAAATGTGGCTGCTGATGCACTTTGCAGAAAATATGAAGACAAAGGGTCCCTTTTCTCTCTCTCCTTCATTGTACCATATTGGCTCCAAGCTGTTCGCCAGGAATCGCTACACGATCCCAAAAGTTCACATCTGATACAACAATTGCAGTCCAATTATCTAGTTTCCCCAGGGTAATCTTATCTCCATGATGAGATTTGATACAAAGGCCATTTGTATTTAAGTAAATAGTCAAAACTTAAATCCACAGTACTTTCTGAGTTTCATGCTACACCCACAGCTGGGCACTTCGGGTTTACCAAAACCTATGACAGGGTCAAACGTTCTTTTTTCTGGGATGGTATGAAATAGGATGTTCATAATTTTGTGGCTAAATGTGATGTGTGTCAACGCAACAAGGGCGAAATATTCAAATCTCCTGGCACACTACAACTGATTCTGATTCCACCTACTATTTGGCAAGATATCTCTATGGATTTTATTGTAAGCTTACCTAAATCGGGAAATAAATCAATCATCATGGTGGTAGTTGATTGTCTTTCAAAGTATGCTCATTTTTGTGCTATTCAACACCTATTTACAACATCCATTGTGGCTCAACTTTTCATGGATCAGGTCTTCAAGCTTCATGGCATGCCACATTCTATTGTTTCTGATTGCGACCCAACTTTCACCAACAATTATTGGCAAGAATTGTTCAAGCTACAAGGCACCCAATTGCATCTCAGCACAGCTTATCATCCCCAGATTGATGGTCAAACTGAAGTTTTCAACAAGTGTTTGGAAACATATTTGAGGTGTTTTGCATCGAAAAGGCAAAATCAATGGGCTCAATGGTTACCACTAGCTGAATGGTGGTACAACACTTCGTACCATACAATTATCACATAACTCCTTTTGAAGCGGTATATGGACAAAAGACACCTTCATTTCTCTCATATTTTCTAGGTGTCTTAAAGGTCCAGGCGGTTGACCAAACACTTACAATTCGAGAGGCTATTATGCTTACCCTCAAAGAGAATTTGGTCATGGCACATAATCGCATGAAGCAACAAGTAGATCAAGGTCGCTCTGAACGTCAATTTGTAGAAGGGGATCAGGTGTTGAGCAAGGTGGTGGTTTCTCAACATCAATGAGAATCCATCGGTATATCTCCTCATTCTTTTCATTTGGTGTACAACATGTGGCCATTAATCTGATCTACGATCTACCCTAAATAGCATCCCTGGGTTCGACAAGGCATTGGGCATGAAAAATTGACATGCATAGACCCATACCATTTATAGTTGACTGTCGGAAAGTGTTGGCCGAGAAATCGTTGTACCCTCGTGCAAGAATCAGTCTGGTGTGTCCTCGTTTTTTGTACTGGGATGGGGCATATGCATGGTGAGAAATATCCATAGCTATATCCATCCAATGATAGAGTCTTTATGACTCTACAACAAGCTGGATATTGCTCGCCGAGGAGCGATAACAGGAGAAGACGTGAGGGAATGAGGGGAAACTTCGAGGTCTAGGGGAGAGTAAAGTAATGAAAGAAAGGAAAAAGTTGGACCAAGTGACGTAATGGCTTCTCGAGCCACAGTTGGATCCATGCTCTTTCCATTTGGCATCATTGATGATTATGAAGAGACCAAGGAAGATGGTTATCTAACCTTCTCTCAAGTTATAAATTCCATTCTAGTTATAAATATAGAGTCCAGGTCAGAGGGATATGCCCCAAAATCGAGGGGAACATAGTCCATTAGAAAAGGGTATGATAGACACTAGCTGGCAGAGCCAATTGCTACAGAGAGACATGGGGAAGCTATCCGGGGGAGGGGGAAAGTATAGGGTTCTTTTGATGAGGGAAGCCGGAGAAAACATGGCTGCATGCTTGAGGCCGTGAGGAAGAGTTTACCTAGGAAAAACCAAAGAGCCCCTCGATTTTATTAAATTAATTATTATAATTTTTTTATAATTATTTTTTCAATTGTTTATTTTTATTTTTAAATATTAATGAAGGTAAAATGTCTTTGAACATTGGTCACTTATTAGGTTAGATCCATCTTAAACCTGGATCTATCAAGCACTGAGAGGGATACAATTTATTAAGGTGTAGATTTTTTTATCATTTCATTCCATGTCAAGTATTAATTTCTTCATATTAAATGATAAAAAAATTTACACATTAAGAAAGTTGATCTCTCTTAGTGTTTGATAGATCCGAGTTTAAGATGGATCTACATTGGTTTAATATTTTAAATGTTGTCATGTACATATGTGCATAATTAGTTATTTATTTTGTTTTATTTTTATTTTTATGTAATGTAACATAACATTACGTGACAACATCTCCCATATAATGAAATTTACTAATTTAGTTAAATATATATATTTTAAATATGGAAATAAGTGAAATATATTTTTATTTATTTTTCTTTGATAATGATTTTAATGATAATTTCTATACATGATCAAATTATTTTATAATATGCATTTTAGCATAGCATTAATGAAATTTGAATTAGTTTGTTAAGTAACAATTTAGATTAAAATTTGTTAATTGGGTTTAGTTCGGGTGGTTGGGAGGATTGATTAGTTTTTTTTTTAACTGTAATTGGGAATTTTTTTTTAAGTAAAAGATTGCTCAAAGAGAAACAAAAGTACAATCAAAGTCCAAAACCTCCAGAGTGAAGAGGAGAGTCTGTCAAATCTTAGGAGCAATTTGCTCTGGGCTTTGAGTAAATATATTACAATAGATAAGTGAAAGACTAGAAAGGCAAAAATGATGTCAGAGTACTTCATGTAGAAAACACCTAAACAAAGCCAAAATTTACAATGCATGCTAAACAGATTATGTGGGGGACCCGTCTTTTACTCCTGCTTCATCCATAGCTTAATTCATGTCTATGGAGGTGGCCAGAGCATTGAGGTCTGGGAGCTGAAGAGGATGTGTACTAGAGGCTATAGTCTCTGATCCAACATGCACATTTCCAGCTTGATCATGAAAGGCAGGGTGATTTTGAATATCTTCTAGCTGAATTCAAAGAGCATTCACTTCATCATGAAGAGTTTGGAAAGATTGATTATGATGAGACAAAACCTAAGTTGTGAGAGAACTAACACGTTCCTAAATGGATAGCACAAGAGAACTAAGATCCTCCAATTCCTGATCCATCTGGGTTAGTTAAGAATTTGAACCAGAGCACTTGAAATCCATGCAGAGGGAGCTAGTCGAGCAATGGCAACACCAAAGAAGACAAAGGTGGATAAAGTGTTTGCTGTGCTTGCCAAAATTGTCAATATATTCGTCAAGGATGAGCCATAATCTTCCATTTATTGGAGAATACAGATCCCAGTACTAGAATTCCCCATGACCCGAGCCATAGAGTATTATGATTACTGAGTAGGGTTGATGAAAGCATTTTTGATTTTCTAGCAAAGGGCACATGAACATAGTGATGAGAGAACCCATGGAGAGGCATGTGAAAATCCACCCACTTGAGAGACATCAAGCACCCCGGGACGAGGTTGACCACATTTCGATAAACAAGGAGAAGAACTGTAACACCCCAGGTTTTGAACCCCCATTTTAAATAATGTATTGTTACAATGCTGAAAGGCCAGAGTGCCCAAACAATTATTAAAAGGCCAGTGTGCCCAAAACATGTAATGTTTTTATCATTATTAATAATAAATACATGGCTGGCTGCTAGACGAACAAGGACTAGAGTTATAGGGGGCTATGATTCCACAAGAGAGGGGGATTGAGGGGCTAAGTGTTTATTCCTATTTTAATTACCCTTTTTTCTTAAGGGAGGGGATCAATTACGTGAGATTATTGGGGAAGGCCAGGAGGTTCTTGATTCCCCCCGAAGTTACTTAAACCCGCCTCTGGTCTGATGGGGGGGTTGGTCATTGGTCGTTGGCTCGTCTGCTCCTTCACTCATGCATTCCTATGCTCATTCATTTATCTCACACACTTTCATGCACCCACTTACCCATCCATTGATCCATCCTCATTCGAGTCTTGGCTTGGGAAAGGGAATCGAACTGCTGAATAATTAGCCACGGATAGTCGGCTGTAGTGGTCGATGGTGTGATCCAGCCATGAAAAGAGGCCTGCATGTCTGAGATGCATTGGCCTGTGTCCAATGTTTCTCAGAGTTGCGAGTCCTGAGATTTCTAGCATTGAGATTCTAGACCAGTTGTGTTGGATCCTGAATAAGGAGAAGGACTGCCTGAGGGACTGCGTGACAGAGAAGGGTGGAGGTCCATTCTCTCGGGTGGTGCAAGCTGGGTACTTGGATTGCTGTGAGAGATGGGAAGCCTGTGAGAGATTGGGTGCTGACTGGTTTGGGAAGCCAAGTACACTCTGGAATTGTCCTTGTGGATTTATAGCCCTGGCTCGGGGGTGACACTGCTGTTGAGATTTGGAGTAGTGGTGTCTATGGTTGGGTGGAACGTCCTTGGTCTGCATCCAGTTGGTGTCATCTTTCATAAAGATAAGTGCTCTCTGTTATGGTATCATTTACATGTATATGAATGTATTTTCGCTGTGTATATTTAATTATCGTTTAATTGAATCTTTAGATTATGCATGATTGTTGGATATTGCTGTGTGTGTCGCTAAATCTTGTATCTTATGCATTCTTATTAATTAAAGAAGGTATCGGTAAGAGTACGAAGTCCAAGGGTGGGATTGAAGGTAGAATTCCATGGCCTGTGAGTGGCTAGATATGTTACAGTTTGGTATCAGAGCTTCTAGTTGAAACGCCGGGCCAGTATGGGCCAAGTCTGTTGGTCAGAGTCTCGTGGTTACAGATCGAACTCTGACCGTGGAGTTGAAAAATCTCAGGAGGAATGGTGTTGCAGAATCCATGCAGGAGTTAGATAGTCAGAGATCAGTTGTAAGGGGTTCGAAGGATCGTGATCGTCCCCCTTCGAATTCAGGAGCGATCACCACTATAGGATCAGGAGAGATCTGGGATCGTTGGATCGGAGGACATGTGAACAAGGGTCGTCCGATGTAAAGGAAGCAAGGGTTAAGGTCACAACCGTTGGATCCCATGGGAGAGAGAGATCAACGGACATGAGACATTGTGGGGAACCAAGTTG
This sequence comes from Picea mariana, assembly GCA_032191745.1. Taxonomy (NCBI): domain Eukaryota; kingdom Viridiplantae; phylum Streptophyta; class Pinopsida; order Pinales; family Pinaceae; genus Picea; species Picea mariana. The sequence continues at coordinate 156,816 of JASDQU010102584.1, read as the reverse complement.
CACAGGAGATAATTTCCCAAGGTGGTCCCGCAATCCAAACCACGGTTTCCCCAAGGGGTTACATGTCAACATTAGGAGAATTGTAGGGTGAAAAGCGGGTTACTCAAAACCATCGATGCGTGCCCCCACAAATTGAAAGACATGTAGTGATGTGACATGTTAGGGCTCGAACATCGAAACTCCGTATAGCCAAAGTAGTTTGGGGTTTTCCATCGTCAAGGAGAGACAGGTGGTGCGAGATCCACGACTCCAGAAGTTTGTGGACGAGGAGGAGGTGAAATAGCTGAAGTAGATCCTGACCGTCGATCACCAAGAGGAATGTGTCAGTAGATCAGTAACTCTAGAGAAATCTCTTCGAGAGGTTTTTAGTTGAGATTTGAGACTCCCGAAGCCTGAAGAGCCGGAGAGACGAAGTAAATCTCGATCATTCGATCATCTGAAATAGATCTCAATCGCCATATCGTTCGGAGTAAATCTCAAGCGTTGGATCGTCCGAGGTGAATCTGGGCCGTCTGATCCATAAGAGACGTGGCATAAATATGTGGATTTCAGGTGAAGGCCCTAAGTAAGCATCAACCATCATATTAAGGAGGACACGCGGTGCAGATTTGTGGACTCTGAGTGAAGACCCAAATTGAATCTTAGTCATCCGATCTAGGAGGACACATGGCGACATATTGGCCAGTTCAAGAATTCGGAGTTTGGGAGAATTGGAAGTGTGATAGCATGGAAACTCCCGAAGTCCCGAAGCCCGAAGAGCCGAAGTGAGGGGGCATGATGACGTCACCAGGAGGTGAAGTGGACTCGGGAATTTTTGAAGTGACGTGGCTTGCAGACGTCACCTGGGATGACGTGGACACATGGGATGTGTGCCACGTGTTAGTAAGTTTTGAGCATTTGGAGTATTGAAAATTTAGTTAGAACATGACACGTGTCACCCGCCTGATTGGGCCATGTGTGCACTTCCAATATCTCACCACATGGAGATAGATCATGCAGTCCGGAGACTGGGCACTCCAGAGGGGAAAGATCTGACAAGTTGCGTTGGGTCAAAAACTCTCGAAGGCTGTAGTACATATCGATTGTTGATTCCAGAAGACACACGTCGAAGGATCATCGACTTTGGATGAAAGCGCTCCGGGAGAAAGTGCAGGAGGAAAGTTTGAAACTTCCAAAGCCCGAAGAGCTGAAGCGATTCACAACCGCTGATCTGTGGGAGGACACCCATCAGAAGATCATGAACTCTGGGTAAAAGCGTTCTGGGAGGAGGCAAGCGAGAAAAGTTGAGACTCCTGAAGCGCGGAGTCCTGAAGTGGATCTCGATCGTTGATCGTGAAAGAGGACAAGGACTATTGATCTGGTCCTAGATGAAAGTTCCGAAGTCTCGAAGCTCTGGACAAGCGTTTTTTCAGCTAAGTGTAGGTTCATGGTCGTGGTCATATGCAGATTGAGAGCTGAGGGAAGGAGGGCTAAGGGCCGAATTGGATGTCTTCGAGACAGAAAAGTGCTAAGGAAGGATTTAGTTGAGGTTTCTAGTCATGGTCACCTGCGAAAGTGGTTTGAAGGAAGTGCATGCGTAGGATGAAATTCTGTGTCAGCCAAGGATAACAAGACACTGTTATTTCAGAGAATGGGGATATGATCTCCATGAAAAAAAAAGAAAGAGACCTATAGCATGGTTTGGAAATTTTGTTTATCATATGCATAATTCTAACAAAATGGTTGCTTGCACATTTTGCAGAATTAAGGGGTCTAAACACATCAACTCAGGATGCGTATTGAGGAAATAAAAGAAGGCAAGGGAGCCTCCATTCATGATAAGGAGGCTGAAGGCCAGAATACTAGAGTTGGTAATGCAGAGATAGAGTCCAATGGACACAAGGAAAAATTAGAGCAGGAAACATTAATAGAAATGGTAAGAATCCTGAAGATGGAAGTGTAGAGATACAAAGAAGACAACGAGAGATTGATGAGAGAGAAAAGTCAGATAAATGCTCGAGTGTTGCAGAGCTTAAATCAGTTGTAGAGACAAATGAAGAAGGGATCAAACTCAAGACAAGAGGAAGAAGGAAGGTGCCATGAAAGAAGGGATGATCGTGGAAGAGATGGTTATTCTAGAAGTGCTAGTAGAGCTCATGGACACCACTCACCTCCTTACTCAGAAAGAAAGTTCTATGCATCGGAAGATCCCGTAAGCAGCCTAGAGGTGCCTCCTGTCAGACACGAAATAAGTAAACACGAGGTAGATAGTTTGCAAGGAGAGTTGAGGAAGCTCAATCCACCTTCATTCGATGGTGAAAGAGAAAGGGAAGATGATGTCGAAGCATGGTTGCTTGGACTCCAGAGATATTTTCAGTTGCATAACTATTCATTGAATCTGGAATCCAGGATTTCCACCTACCATTTACACGGGAAAGTTGAAATATGATGGGACCAAATGAAGCAAGTGGAACATGTTAATGAAAGTAGGATCACTTGGAAGCAGTTCAAGAAGTACTTCCAGAAGGAGTACCTCTCAGAGCATTTCTATGACAAGAAAATGAAGGAGTTCTTTGAACTCCGATTGGGAAGCATGACTATGACAGAATACGAGAAGAAGTTCTTAGGATTATTAAAGTATGTCAGGTTCATTGGTGATGAGAAAGTGAAAATACAGAGATTTCTAGGTGGACTGCCAACCTTTTATAAGGAAAAGATCAAGTATGATGAACCCAAGACATTGACTGAGGCCATAAGGAAGGATGAATACCTATACGAGCAAGGCCAGGGAAGAGAATCCCTGCAAAAATCTTGGAAGGAAAAGAAAAATGTGAAGTCCGATCAGAGGAGGAAAGGATTCAAACCTCCCTTCAACAGGAATGAGCCTAATAGAAATCATCAAGATCAGTATGCTAAGGGAGATTTCAAGAAAGAAGATTCCTTGGGAAAAAGGGGAAGACCACCAATCCAATGCTGGGGATGCAAGGAACATCACCTGTACAAGGATTGCCCACACAAAAAGGATAGAGTGAAGATTGTGCACAACATCCAAGAGGCTAAAACAGTTGAAGATATGGAAATAATCTATGCATCTTTAGATGATCAAAAAACAGAGTACCAGTCCAATATGATCGAGGTGTAAGGTGAGATCATAAATCAACCTGTTGCTATTTTGATTGATTCAGGAGCAAGTCATTGCTACATTGATCCTAAGATAGTGGATAGATTACATTTGGAGAAAAGTAAACTTGGAGAGGTAAGTTTGGTTCAGTTAGCCATTGGAACCAAAAGAAGAATCCATGATATGCTCAGAAGTTGTTCCATAAGTCTTAATGGCGTGAATACTAGTATTGATCTAAATATCATACCATTGGGGTCTTATGATATTTCGATTGGAATGGATTAGTTGAAAAATCATCATGCTGCCCTAGATTGTCATAACAAGACATTTACATGTCATGGAAAACAGAGCACTGTGAAAGGAGTTTCAAGACCCATCTCTATAAGGGAGATTTCAGCCTTACAACTAAAAAGATGTTTTAGGAAAGGATGTCAATTGTATGCAACTCATGTGGAAGAGACAGATAATACAAAGGGGCCAAGCCTTGAAGATTTCTCGGTACTAAAGGAATTTGAATATGTATTCCAAGAAATACTCGGATTGCCAACAAGAAGGGAGATAAATTTCTCAATTGATTTAGTGCCAGGAGCTGCCTCGGTGTGAAAAACACCTTACATAATGAGCCCACTAGAGTTAAAATAATTACAAATGCAATTGGAGGGATTATTGAAGAAAGGGTACATACGTCCAAGTGTTTCACCTTGGGGAGCACCAGTGCTTTTTGTGAAAAAGAAGGATGGAACCTTGAGGTTGTGTATTGACTTACAATAGCTGAACAAGTGCACTATAAAGAACAAGTATCCTCTACCCCGAATTGATGACCTCTTTGATCAGCTAAGAGGAGCAAATATATTCTCAAAGATTGACGTGAGGGAAAGATACCATCAGGTAAGAATCAAGGAAGAAGACATTCATAAGACAACCTTTAGGACCAGGTATGGGCATTATGAATTTGTAGTGGTGCCATTTGGACTGATCAATGCACCAACTGTCTTCATGTGCTTAATGAATGTCATATTCAAAAATTATTTGGATAAGTTTGTCATAGTATTCCTGGATGACATACTTATCTATTCTAAGTCTGAAGAGGAGCATGAACATCACTTAAGACTGGTATTGCAAGTACTAAGAGAACATTAGTTGTATGCCAAGTTGAGAAAGTGTTCTTTCTATCAAAAGCATATCCATTACTTGGGACACATTGTTTCAGAGCAGGGCATAACAGTAGATCTAGAGAAGATCAAAGCCATTAGAGGATGGCCAACACCCAGAAATGTGTCAGATGTCAGATATTTTATGGGATTAGCTGGCTACTACAGAAGGTTCATAGTAGGGTTCTCTAAGATTGCTCATCGCATCACTTCTTTGCAAAAGAAGGGAACTAAATTTGAATGGACATTCAAGTGTGAAAAGAGTTTTATTTTGTTGAAGGAATTACTTACTAGTGCACTTGTGTTAAAGATTGCTGACCCAAATGAAGGTTTTGTGGTATGTACAGATGCATGTAAGGAAGGAATTGGGGGAGTCCTCACGCAAAATGGACATGTCATTGGATATGAGTCCAGAAAGCTTAAGGAACATGAGAGGGAATATGCCATGCATGACTTGGAACTTGATGCCATTGTTCACGCCTTGAGGATGTGGAGGCATTATCTCATGGGGAAGAAATTTGAGTTAACGACAGACCACATTGGCCTGAAGTATCTTTTTGAACAACCAACCTTGAATGCCAGAAAAACAAGATGGATGGAATTTTTAAGTGAATATGACTTCGATATCAAGCATATCAAAGGAAAGGAGAAGAAAGTGCCGATGCACTTAGTAGATTAGTGCATATCATGCATGCTACTGCTATCAGTATGCATCAGTCAGACTTGAAAAGAAGAATTTTAGATGACCTTGTTATAGACCAGCATTACCTATAGGTAAAGGAAAAATTACAGCAAGGAGATGTACAACAAAAAATAAAGGAGTATGAGATAAAGGAAGACAGATTACTCATGCATAAAAATAGAATCTATGTTCCTAGTTCTGGAGAACTGAGGAATTTGGTAGTGAAGGAAATGCATGATGTTCCTTATGTTGGACATCCCGGTTACCAGAAAACAATTACAGTAGTAATAAGCCAATTCTTTTGGTTGGGAATGAAGAAGGATGTTGTTGATTACATCGCTCGATGTATGGAATGTCAGAAGGTGAAGGCTGAGCATAGGCACCCAACGGGTTTGCTGTAGCCATTTCCAATCCTAGAGAAAAAATAGGAAGTGATCACCATGGATTTCATCACAGGATTACCCAGAACAAATAAGCAACATGATTCAATCATGGTGGTGGTTGACAAATTAACAAAGGATGCTCATTTTGTTCCTGTGAAGACAACGCATACAACGACTAATATTGCATAAATTTTCTTGAAGGAAATTGCTAGGTTGCATGGGATACCTAGGACAATCATCTCAGACAGAGATACGAAGTTTACCTCCAGTTTCTGGAGGGGATTGTTTAAAGGATTTGGCACAAATCTAAAATTTAGCACATCATATCATCCCCAGACAGATGGGAAAACAGAGAGGGTCAATCAAATAATTGAAGACATGCTGAGAATGTATGTGATGGATAAGCCATCTAAGTGGGAGGATTACTTACACTTGGTTGAGTTTGCATATAATAATGGGTATCAAGCTTCATTGAGAATGAACCCATTTGAATCCTTGTACGGTAGGAAATGCGATACTCTAGTAACTTGGGACAACCCAACAGATAGAGTGGTACTTGGGCCAGAGTTGCTCAAGGACATGGAAGACCAGGTGGTCAAGATTAAGCAGAATTTGAAGGCAGTTTAGGATAGACATAAAGTTTATGTAGACAAGAACAAGACATCTAGAGAATTTAAAGTAGGGGAGCATGTACTTTTGAAAGTGAAGCCCAAGAAAATATCTTTGAAATTAGGTAGTTGTACAAAGTTGGCAGCCAAATTCTGTGGTCCATTTGAAATATTGGACATAATAGGGTCAGTTGCATACATGCTTGCATTGCTTGCTTCCATGAATGTGTATAATGGATTTCATGTCTCTTCAGTAAATAAATATGTACATGATCATAACCATGTTATTGATTGGCATCTGATTCAGGTAGAGACAAAGGGAGATTTTCAGGTTCAGCCAGTGCGGGTATTGGACAGAAAAGTCAAAATGCTTCAGAATCGAGTTATAGAGTTGGTAAAAGTTTAGTGGACCTGCTATGGTCCTAAAGATGCTACCTAGGAGCATGAAGATTCCATGCGGGTAGAGTACCTGCAACTTTTTGAATAAATTTGAGATTTTGATCTCTATTTTGTATATGCACTGATGATAGTGCCAAAATAAGGGGGAGGGGATGTAACACCCCAGGTTTTGAACCCCCATTTTAAATAATGTATTGTTACAATGCTAAGAGGCCAGAGTGCCCAAACAATTATTAAAAGTCTAGTGTGCCCAATACATGTAATGTTTTTATCATTATTAATAATAAATACATGGATGGATGCTAGATGGACAAGGACTAGAGTTATAGGGGCTTTGATTCCACAAGAGAGGGGGCTTGAGGGGCTAAGTGTTTATTCCTATGTTAATCAGCCTTTTTGCCTAAGGGAGGGGATCGATTACGTGAACTTCTTAGGGAAGGCTAGGAGGTTCTTGATTCCCCCTGAAGTTACTTAAACCCGCCTCTGGTCTGATGGGGGGGTTGGTCGTTGGTTTTTGGATTGTCCGCTCCTTCACTCCTGCATTCGTACGTTCATTCATTTTCCCTCACATTAATTTATCTCACACACTTTCATGCACCCACTTACCCATCCATTGATCCATCCTCATCCACATCTTGGCTTGGGAAAGGGAACCAAACTGCTGAAGAATTAGCCACGGATAGTCAGATGTAGTGGTCACTGATGTGATCCAACCATGACTTGAGGCTTGCATGTATGAGATGCATTGGCCTGTGTCCAGTGTTTCTCACAACTACGAGTCCTGAGAGTTCCAACATTGAGATTCTGGACCAGTTGCGCTGGATCCCGAATAAGGAGAAGGACTACCTGAGGGATTGCGTGGCAAAGAAGGGTGGAGGTCCGTTCTCTTGGGTGGTGCAAGTTGGGTAGAAGAGAGATGGGTACTTGGATTTCTGTGAGAGCTGGGAAGCCCGTGAGACTGGTTTGGGAAGCCAAGAACACTCTGGAACCTTCCTTGTGGATTCATAGCCCTGGCTCGGGGGTGACATTGTTGTTGATATTTGGAGCAGTGGTGTCTATGGTTGGGTGGAACGTCCTTGGTCTGCAACCAGTTGGTGTCATCTTTCATAAAGACAAGTTCTCTTTGTTATAGTATCATTTACATGTATATGAATGTATTTCCGCCGTGTATATTTAATTATTGTTTAATTGAATCTTTAGACTATGCATGCTTGTTGGATATTGTTGTGCATGTCACTAAATCTTGTATCTTATGCATTCTTATTAATTAAAGAAGGTATTGGTAAGAGTACGAAGTCCAAGGGTGGGCTTGAAGGTAGCATGCCCCGACCCGTGGGTGGCTGGGTATGTTACAAGGACATATCCAAAAGGGGGAGAGGATGGACGAAGAACACAAGTGAATTAAGTGGAATATCCCATTTCCAATTGAAGACACACAAGAGAGAAGAGACAAAGAGTGATCGAGAAGAGCTAGGACGAAGCTAGAGGGGGAGCCAAAGAGAAGAAGAAGGGAGTGGCATGAGAAGGGGATGGGATCACCCATGCGGGGGGAAAGGATGGATGAGTGATGGGAGGTGGCATCACATAAGTCAAAAGGATGACCCACCAAGCCAAGGGGGCAATAACTCTATCCCAAGACATATGGAAAGGGGGGATAGGGAACATGGCTAAAACTGCTGAGACCATGAATGATTAAGGTTCTCGCAAAATCTTGAGTGCCAAGATTGGCCAAGTGATCTGGAAAAGAATTTAGACCTCGTAGTACATGCCATCAACGAATCACACTAAAGTCCTTCAACATTCCTTGAATACGAATGCAAATTGAGTAGAGACTTGCATCCATCAGAAGAGTAGAAAGTCGAAGGTGCCTTATAGTATTGTTTGAGTCTCCAACAATGGAGAGGGTACTTATGTTTTTAGATTTTGTAATTACTAGGCCCTGAAGAAGGGCACACGACTCTGCTTGGTTATTGGTGGAAAATCCCAGATTCCAGGAGAAATTTGTCTCAATTTTCCCTCTTGGGATATACAAAACCCCTCCTGCACCTATCGCCACAGGTTGGGAGGAATGATTGTTATCCTCTCCACCCAGGTTCAATTCCAACAAATGACAAGTAGATCTTTTAATGAGTATATTGTTGTAATGACACATTACAATTGAGATTCCGATTATAGAAGAATTGCAGATTCAACGCCTTTGACTTTTTCTGGTTTGCTATTATTTGAATCCAACCAAGCAATATTTGTTGAAATTACAATTTTGGATTGATGAAATTGTCATTTTTAATGCAAATGGATTCAAAATCCTATAGTACCCTTATTGCACCTGTACTGTGAAATACTAACAGATAATATTTGTAATGCCATCAATTTAAAAATGCTCTTATAAACTTTAAACAAAAAATGTGGATTTCCCTTCTCATTATTTTGAATAACTGAAAAAAGAACTCCTTCAAATTTAAATTACAAAATTTATAATAAATTATAACCAACTTATGACATTTTAAAACAATATTTTTTGTTAAAAAATTATATTTAAAAGATCTATTACACAAAATTTACATGTATCTCCAACTACATCAAAAAACTTAGGTGTCGTTTAATTGTTCTACGTTTTGGCCTTTTTTGTGGGAATCCGATGACATAAATATGGATGAAATCACAATTTATGTTGTTTAAATTGTATTTTTGAATGCATAAATGAATTCATCTTGTTGAAAAACTCCTAGAACACTTCGATTATACATAGTTAGTCATTCGAAAAATTAAACTGAAAAAATCCTAGAAAAATGACCAAAACTTAAAACTTTTAGACTAAGACAAAAAATTATATAGACAAATAAAACAAGTAAAAAAACCAAAAATATCTTTAGGATTCTAAAACTTTATTACCAAACCACAACTCCATTCATTCAATTTTTAAATAAATTTAATTTTTTTTATATTATAAAAATACAACAATAACAAAAATACAATAAATAAGAATGAAGATAAGAATAGAGTTGTTAAATAGGTGTATTTTAAGTGTTTGTGAAGAAAAGTTACTACCCTCTCCATCACAATTCAAATCTTACTTTATGACTTTATGATATATTTTATTTGTTTTTAATGAATCATAAATAATTTGTTGATAAATTATTTATGATTTATCATAATTATCTTACTCAAAATGTTTATATATATATATATATATATATATATATATATATATATATTCAAAATATAGACTATATACTATAACGGTAGTTTAATTGTTGTTCTAAGTTTTGATTTTTTTTTCGATTATATTTTTAGTTTAAGTTTAAAAAATCTGACCATATTTTTAATTTTATAACACTTTAAAATGATCTTTTCAATTAAAAAAATTAAAAATATCTACTACACAAAAGTTACTTAAAACTTAAATCTCTCTCTCTCTCTCTCTATATATATATATATCACCCAAACAAAACTTTAACAATCTAAACCTTTAGATTGTTAAAGAGCTAAAGGCTAGACTGGGTTTAGGAGATATCATTCAACTGTGGACCATCTTGTTACCTTTAGGATCATTGCAGAGGAGTTCCACAATACTAAAACCAATCTTTTTTGTTGTTTTGTTGATTTTAGAAAAGATTTTGACATGGTTCCTAGGAAAAACCTTTGGAATAGGTTGGAAGAGATAAAAGTGCCTCTCAAGTTGAGGGTTACTGCAATAAGGATGTATGAGAACGTTATTGCTAAGTTTGAAAACATTGAGGGCTGGTCAAAAGAGATTAACTGCAATATCAAAGTCAAACAAGGTTGTCCCTTGTCCCCTACCCTTTTTGCATATACATTGATAAATTAGAAGAATGCTTGGAAAAAGCAGGTTGTGTCGGTCCTACTCTCAGTGGTATAGTCATAAATCTTCTTCTTTATGCTAATGATATCGTTCTTATGGAAAGGAGTCCCCATGATCTTGAAAACCAACTAAGAATCCTCAAGGATTTTTTCTCCAATATGGGTATGACTATTAATACTAATAAGACTAAGGTCATGATTATTAAATCCAATAAGATCCCTTATGATACCTTTGTATATGACAACAACAACTTGGAGGAAGTGAATTCATACA
>JASDQU010102584.1:118566-135677 GCA_032191745.1 Picea mariana | reverse complement strand
AAGGAAATCTCATCCTATTAAACTATAAATTAAATATGACGTGTTTAAAATTAAAAAAACAATAATCTTATAAATTAAATATTAAAGATGATGCTTTTAAAATTTAATTAAATATAATTTAATTAAATATGATGTGTTTAAAATTTAAATAATAAGAATTTTATGTTTGGTAAGTTTTTGGATAGTTGTTGGCTTGTTATGTTAGTCTTTCTTTATTTTTGCTTTTTATTTCAAACTAGACTTGTCTTGTCTTTGTATAGTATGGTAGATAATAATAATAATAATAATAATAATAATAATAATAATAATGTATTTTTAAGGTCACGACCAAGCCAGCACATCAAATTGGTGTATGAGACCCCCTTGTTTGTGGGACAACAAACAAGGGACCCCCCTCCGCCCAACGATTTGACTGGTAAAGTCTACGAAGGTATACATACCCTACCCCCCTCTGGATTTGAACCTGTGACCTCTTAAGAGGAAACACATGTTCTTAACCATTAGGCCCACTCAGGTTGTATATTGGAGTGAGTTAGCATTTAAATATTTAGATATTGTAGTTGAGTATTTTAAAATTGTTTATATTAAAATTTAATAAGATTTTAAAATAATATAGTTATGAGAATATAGCTTTGTTATAGTTAACATAAAGATTAGAATTAGTTTAAATTGATTTTATTTTTTTATTAATGAATTATTTTTTTTAATATTTTTTTAAAATTTTATATATTAAAAAAAATTGTATTTAAGAAATTTGATTCTTTTTAATATTGGATAAATTGAAAGTTAGATAAAATGTTATAATTTGGAATATTGATGTGATAATAACTTAAATTGGAATCTTAACAAATATTATCCTCTTCTTAACTATATTAGAAATTTTAAAACCAATATATTAAATAATAATAATAAAAAAATATTATAATATAAATATAAATAATTAAAAAAAAATGGATAATCCAAATTTCAATCCAATGAAACATGTTAAGAACAATTATTTCAAATGTTTATGTTCGCAAGTTTCTTTTTTTCTATATCATAAGTTTTTTTTTTAATTAGCTATAACAAAATCATTTTATAGAACATTAAAAACATTGGAAAAAAAATTATAAATATATTTGGAGATTAAGGAAAGGTCTAGTTTAAACGTTTTATTTTTGGGTATTTTTTTAGGTATATTTTTTTATCAATTTATCATAAATCCAATCATAAATTGTTGGATTTATATATTTAAGTGGTTGTATTTGTATAATTCTAATATTCTAAGGTTTTTCAGAATGATAACTTATTCAAAAATGCAATTTAAACAACATAAAATGTCAGTTTCATGAAAATCTTATCAATATTGAAAAAATTCAAAAAATAAAATGTTTAAACAACATCTTTAAAAAATATTTTAAAATGATAAATTATTAATTTGAGATGTTTCTAATAATAATATATAAAACTATATTTTTTATATTTTCAACAATGTGAAAAATACAATTAATTTTCAAAAATATTTAGATTTTAATATATTTTAAAAATTTATTTTGAATAAAAAAAACAATATAAGCCACCATAAAATAACACACAAGTTGCAACTATGAAAGAAGCTACACAAGAAACCACAATGTGACACACTAGTTGCAACTACTAAAGAGCAAGTAAGTGAATGAAGTTTTAGTTGTTGTAGAGAATCCTAGTGTTACACTCACAAAAATATATGACACATACCATAAAGTTGATGTTGTTGACCAGTTGTAGATAAATTTATAATTATAATTATAATTTAATTTAATAATTATAATTTAATAATTATAATTTAAAAACTGTCCTAGGGACAAATCATGGCTTTCAGGATGGTATTATGTTTAGTGATAAATTTTGAACCTTTCACATTTATTAAAATCTTATTATTTTGTGAGAGGAAGGTATTAAATTATTTTAATTTTTTTAAAATCAATATATAATATTATGGAAAAATGATTGTTATTTTTATAATTGTTAATATTTTATTTTTAAAAATAAATAATTAAAACTTGTTATTTTTAAAGAAGGTATTAAATTATTTTATAATATTATGGAAAGATTATTATTTTTATAATTTATTAATATTTTTTTTTAAATAAATAATTAAAATTTTAAAAGAATGTTTTTTTTATGAATTTCTAAGTGATGAAGTACATGATTAACTTGGTTGGAAACAACTTTATCTTAAATTTTTACAAATATATATTATTATATTAATTTATTTAAATACATAAATTTAAAAAACTTAGTTATCTAATTATTAATATGAGATGCAATATGTGAAAACATTTAGTTTTCCTTATTAGTGAAAGACATGTCTTATATATATTTTTTTTTAAATAAAAAAGTTTTTTTGCCTCAAAAATATGTTGTAATCATACATAACAGAACCATGTCTGGACATCTGCCACCTGTTCTGCTAGACAAGTGGAAACGAGAACAAGTGGTGACCTGTTGTTCTGTCTGGATCATGACAAAAAACCGCCACTTGTTCCACCAAACAAATGGAAACCAGAGCAGGTGGTAGTGGATTGTAATGTCTAGATTGTCTGAGCATGAGGAGAGAATTCTGAACATGAAAATGTAAACTTCTAATGTATTTTTTCAAAAACAGTGCATAGAGCTAAAAGGAAAGGACTAAGCATTAGATGAACCACTGAAACCTGTGCCGACATGAGTTCCACAATGAGGAGTGGAAACACATGGTTGCACACAGGACGTGCACCGTTGCTGGCTCTGCGAACTTGAGAGCGCATCATACAAAATGTCAAGACAACTGCTGAGCATGGTATTCATGTGTAACTATTCTTGCACATCCCTGCGCATCTCAAAGATGAGTTCTAGATGCTCTGGTGCAAAGAGACAAGTGGAGTGCGAGTCCCGGTCCGGAGTTGAGGAGGGTGGTGGAGTCTCCATTGGGTGGTCGACCGACGGGATCTCTTCCTGAATTATGCAAGTCGCCCAGTCCGAGGTACAAGCTACAATGAGGATAAAATGGTTGGTGCTAGGCGGGTCATGGGGGTTTGGAACAATATACATAAGGGAGTTCGACAGAACAATAATTGAATTTGTTGGAATCTCTTCTTCTACAATGGCCATTGGAGGCTTGTCATGCCCCCCATCCCAACAAATCAGAGAGGTCGAAGATGCATGGGTGATTCTATGAATTCTACGCTTCCTGGAAGCATAGCTGTACTAGGAGAGCCCTCTCTTGGGCTTACCATGCTCCTGTGGAATGGCGCTGGATATGAACCAGACTTTGAGTGACCCGAGAATTCGAAGAGCGAGGAGAACGACATGAGCAAAGCCAAAAAAAAATATCTGGACCGAATAGAAAGAGCCATAACATACCCGGAGGAAGTGGAGGGGCACCAAAGGAGCTGAATGACCTTGCGCATGCCTCCCATACCCATCGTCATACACCAACCTTAGTTCTATGAAGGAGCCATTAAAATTGCGCGAGGGAGTTGTCGAGCATGCTCTAATGTTCTTTGAATGCTACCCTCCCTATGAGAAATGGATGTGAGGGTGGCGACAGGCGCAATTAAGTTAGGGGTTTGCATGCTAGATGCATGGCACCCCATCTGGGGGAGGGAAATCACGTTGAGAAATTTCCATGCACTGGAGCAGTAAAGGAGAAGCTACGGAGATTCGAGCATCCATTTGGATCTTCTCCTCCTTTGAGACGACACCTTCATTAGCCAGGATATATGCTACTTTGTTGGCCTCTCTTTTCACATGGGAGGGGATGAGAGTGAGGGTGGGTCGCAGGAGGGTTTTGAATTCTTCAAGCAGTCCCAAAAGCCTCCAGCTTGGGGAGACTTTTGTTGGATTGAAACCATGGATTATTTTTGAAACCAACGAGATTATCACCTAGGAGTCCCCTTCCACTATGAGTTGGTTTATGTTGTGACAGGTAGCTAGTTTTACCCCCTTGATGAGACTCCATAGTTCTACTGCATTGTTTGTGTTGAGTCCCAAGTGGCTTGCTATGATGTGTAGAATTCTCCCAGAACTATCTCGGAGGATGACACCAAATCCCGCTGGTCCTGGATTTCCCTTTGAAGAGCCATTAAAATTTAATTTAATGAAGCCTTGAGGGGGGAATACCAAGAGGAGGGGATGCGAGTATGGATGGTAGGAAGAAGGGGGGTTTGGAGAGGGTTGTCAGGGAGAGTCAACTATCAGGATGAGAGGATGAGGATTTCCGAGGGATTGCATTGAAGATATTCCTATGTCCAATGGCCAACTCTAATGGTTTCCTGAATAAGAGTCGGGATCTTTGCCCAGGTAGTGAGGGGGGGCGAAGGATTGGGAGTGTAATATTCTTTTGTTTCGCTCTTTCTAGATCTTCCAAATGATAAATCATGGTAGCAGTTGCCAGATGCGGTCTAATATTGGGTTCTGATAAGTGTTCAACCCCCAATTTTCGATAGTGCTTACAATGCTGTCTCTGTTTTTGTTGGAGCGATGCATTATTTGTGCTGCCAAATCCCATATTGCCCCACTATGAGGGCATTGATTTAAAATGTGCTCCATGGTTTCCTCCTAATGTCAGGAGAGAAGGCATATCAACAGTCCTACAAAGCCCCTCTTCTAGAGATTTTCCCATGTGAGGATGCGATTTTGAGCCATTAGCTAGAGGAAAATTGAGATTTTCGACCAAAATTTGGAATTCCATATGGTGCTCCATATGTGACCTTTTGGTTGCATGTGGTAGTTTTCGTGAAGGTAGTAGGATTCCTTTACCGAGAAGTTTCCTGTTGGCGAGTGTCCCCACCTGAGGATATCTGGTCCTTCATTGATACAAATCTTTTGTTGAAAGGCTATTTCACACCAAGCTTGTGTATCATTGTCCTCTGGTATGTTGAGTTCATGAGGCCACGTATTCCATATGCGCCAAGGGTGGTGTTGAGAGTTTTCCTACCACAAATCCTTTACATGAAGTGGATTACTGAATTTCATTTGCTGGTGGAGGGGGCATAGCTCTTCCACTGAGTGAAAAGGTGGCAATTGATGCCAAGAATCCTGCTAGAATAGGGACAACTCTCCATTGCGAATTTCCCAGAAAGCATGTTTTTGTATGAGAGGGTGGTTACACCAAGATGCATTCCATATATTGGAGCCTTGGATCTAGTCATTGAGTCTGATCAAGAGGTCCTCATTGGTGGTTGGTACATATTTGTGCTTCCACATTCTAGCCCATAACTCCGTGGGGTGTTTTAACCAGTGCCACCAAAGTTTATCCCCCATTATGCGATTGAGCTTGCCCAGATCCCTTATACCCAATCCACCTATGGATTTCAAGCAACAAATTTTGTCCCAACCAACTAGAGCCCATTTCTTGTTAGGATGGTGTACGTGCCAGAGAAAGTTTCGTTGCCGATTTATGACCGCTTTTATGACTGACTATGGTGCTTCCAAGGATGTAAAGAGGTAGTTCGAGAGAGCTTGAAGAATTGATTTTAGAAGGACTAGTTGAGCTGCAAGATTGAGAGAACGAAAGGTCCAATTATTTAGTCGATTGGAGATGGATAACAGGAGGCTGTCCTAGGAGATGTTGTGAGTGGATGCACTCGTAAGGGGGATTTCAAGATAATTAGATGAAAGGGAGCTCTTGGGGATACCCAGATGTCTGGAGATGTGGGTTTAGACCACCGACGGGGTGTTGAAGAAAAAAAGTTGATATTTTTCAAGGTTGAAGGAGGTCCCCGAAGCATCAACAAGGTCTGTGAGGATGGAATTGAGTTTGTTGGCCTCTTGGGCGGTGGGGGTATTCATCAACAATTTTTCATGCACGAATTGACTATGACAGGCTATCAAATGGAGACTATGAAGGGGTAGGCCCTTGAGGGAACCATTCTCAATTGAGGAATTTATGTAGAGGCCAAGGCCCTCTTCCATGATGACAAAAAAGAAAGGGGAAAGGGGGTTGCCCTGTCGAATTCCTCTAGTGGGGGAGAAGGGTTGGGAGGCCACTCCATTGAACATAATACAAAAAAAGGATGAAGAAGTAAGCTTCATGATCCAGTCTATCAAATCCTTGTCAAAGCCAAATTCATCAAGAAGGGAACACATGTGTTTCCAAATGATTTTGTCAAAAGATTTTGATAGGTCCAATTTGATTAGCATACCTGGGGTGCGAGTTGATTTTAGTGAATGTATCACCTGGTGTGAGAAAATGACATTGTCCATAATTTGACGCCCCTTCACATAGCCTGATTGTTCCTTGGAGATGATGAAATGAAGGACATGTTTGAGCCTTAAAGATATTACCTTCATGATGATTTTGTAGATTACATTGCATAGAGAAATGAGGCAGAACTGATTTGTGTGGGTAACCCTTTCTTCCTTAGGGATTAGTGTGAGGAAAGTGGCATTGAAGGCCAAAAGGACCTGTCCTAAGGAGCAAGACTCCTCAATGAATTGCCAAACTTCTTCTCGGATCATCAACCAACATTAGTGAAAGAATTCAGTTGTGAAGCCATTGGGATCCGGTGCCTTCCCAAGAAGAATTTATTTGACTACTTGGTCCACTTCTTCTTGTGTGATCGTCCTCATTAGTGCTTCATTCTGTTCCATCGTGATGAGGGAGGGGATGTGCTGGGTTATATTTCTTATAGCCTGAGTTCTGTCCATGATGGATTCTGATAGGAGGTCTTTGTAGTAACTTACCAGTTCCGATTCTATTCCTGCATGGTCCAGAATGTGGTTTCCTTGAGCATCCTCCAACTTGTTGATTCTATTGATGTATTGTCGATGCACCATGGAGCGATGGAAGAACTTGGTGTTTCTCTCTCCCTCCTTGAGCCATTGTACTATGGATTTTTGTCTCCAAAGTATATCCTCTTGTTTTTGTCTTTCCTCCAGCTCTGTCTGGAGATTTTATTCCTCCCTTGAATAATCGACCAACCACCCATGCAGAATGAATTCTTGCTATAGTTCCTCCAGGCGTTGCTCAATCTCCTTTTTTTTCTGGAAGATGTTGCCAAAGAAAATTTTGTTCCTATTTTTAAGTTTCATTTTGAAATTCTTTAGCCACTGTTGGAACTTATACATGCTTGTGCCATGTGATATCTCATCCTGCCTCTACCAGGTTTGGGAAAGTTCCTGAAAATCCGAGTGAGTGAACTAGAATTTTTTGAAACAAAAGGGTTTGATCTTTGGCGTTGCTCCTGTGTCTAGCAAGAGGGAAACTGACCAGTGGTCCGAGATGGATTTTGGGAGAATATTGGATTCTAACACTAGATCCTCCACCATTGTGGATTTTGAAATGAGGAAGCAGTCTAATCTGCAGGCAACGTATTGGGGGCCAGATCTCCGATTTGACCAAGTGAAGATTCCATTTCTCGTTTCTATATCAATGAGTTTGAGCTGGTCTATTAGCATTCAGAAGTTACCACTATCCTGTTCCAATCACTTTGTGCCTCCACTCTTCTCTTACAAAGTGAGAATGATGTTGAAGGCTCCCCCAACTATCCAGTGCACATGACCTATCAAGACACTTACGATGGATATCCTCTGTAGGAAAAAGGTCATTGTCTTGGAAAGTTTACAACCCATATGCATTTGTGAGCATGACATCCTTGTTGGAGCCCAATGCTCATAAATGGACTGTGAGCGTACCAACTGTGGAAAAAGGTTGATCAGTGATGAATGAGGTAGGGTTCCATAAAATTGCGAGATCTCCTGATGCACCATTCAAATCTGTGTGAATTGAGTTACAATGCCTCCAACATTTCTAAAAGATCATCTCTACTGCTTCCTCGACACATTTAGTTTTCTGTAAAAGGAGAATGTTCGAATTCTCTGCAAGAATACTATTTTGAAGGATTCTTTGTTTGGACCTTCCATTGAGTCATCTGATGTTCCAAGTGATGATATTCATCATAAAGAGTTGGGTGGGGGAGAGAAGGTAGCTTTCGTAAATGTACATTTATGAAAGTGCTTCCGTATATGTGCATTTACAGAAGATGGCTTTCGTAAATCTGCATATATGGAAGGTCATTTCCATAAATGCGTATATATGGAATCCATTTCCTAAATGCGCATATACAGAAGTGGTTGGCTTCCATGTATGCACATATATGAAAGATGACTACTTTCGTATATGTGCCTTCCGTAAATGCGCATATACAGAAGTGGCTCACTTTCATATATGCACATTTACGGAAGTGCTTACATATATGTACATTAACGAAATCCACACTAACTTTCATATATGTGCATTTATGGAAGTGCTTCCATATATGCACATTTACAGAAGCCACCTTCCATATATGCGCATTTCCAGAAGTCGTCATCCATATATGTGTGATTTCGTACTTCTATATACGTTCTTTTCATAAATGCACGCTTCCGTATATGCACGTATATGCGCATTCGCAGAGGGAGTCTTCTGTATATGCGCGTATATGCACATATATGCGCATATATAGAATCCAACTTCCATAAATGCGTATTTATGGAAGCATGGATATATGGAAGATGCCTTCCGCAAATACACATTTATTGTAGTCAACCTACATATATGACCGCTTCCATATATGTGCATTTACAGAATCCAACTTCCATAAATTCCTATTTACAGAAGTGCACATATACGGAAGCCGCTTTCCATAAATGTGCATTTATTGATAGTGGATTTTGTTTATGTGCATTTACAGAAGTGCACATATGCGTAAGCCACCTTCCGCAAATGCGTCTTCCGTATATGTGTGCTTCCATATATGCGCATATAAAAAAGTTGTCGTCCATAGATGCACATTTATACGTGCATTTATGGAAGTGGCTGCATATACAGAGGCTGACTTCCATAAATGTGCATTTATAGATGACAAATTCTGTATATGCGCATATATGGAATCACACATATACGAAAGATGTCATTATGGAAGTGGCCAGCTTCCGTATATGCATCGTTCGTAAATGGGCATTTATGGAAGTTGGATTCTGTATATGCGCATATATGGAAGATTGCATATACAGAAGCCAACTTCCTTAATGTGCGCATATACATGCATATACGTGAATATACAGAAGATGCCTTCCGCAAATGTGCATATACGTGCATATACAGAAGCACACATTTATGGAAGTTGGATTCCATATATGTTCATATATGGAAGCACGCATATACGAATGATGAATTTCGTAAATGAACATATACGAACGACGCATATACGGAAGCTAGCCACTTCCATAATGGTGTCTTCCATATATGCGTGATTCCATAAATGCACATTTGTGGATGTGGTCAGTGTATATGCACATATATGGAAGCGTGCATATACATATGTCGACTTCCATATAAATGTGCATTTATGGACAACAACTTCTGTATATGCGCATATATGGAGGCATGCTTATACAGAAGACACATTTATGGAAGGTGGCTTCTGTATATGCACATGTACGAATGAAGACTTTGATAAATGCACATATATAGATGACACATATACGAAATATGGCCACTTCCATAATGGCGCCTTCCGTATATGCGTGCTTTCATAAATGCACATTTGTGGAAGTGGTCAGCGTAGATGGGCATATACAGAAGCGTGCATATACGGAGGCCGACTTCCATAAATGTGCATTTACGGATGACAACTTCTATATATGTGCATATATGGAAGCACACATATACAAAAGACGCATTTACGGAAGGCGGTTTCAGTATATCCACGCTTCCGTATATGTGGAATATACAGAAGATGCATATATATGCATATACGAAATATACAGAAGACACATATATGTGCATATACGGAAGACATATTTACGGAAGTATGCTTTCGTATATGCGTGATTTTGTATATGTGCATATTTGGATGATGCATATACAAACGATGACCACTTACGGAAATGCACATACACGTGTTTTCCATAAATGCATGCTTCCGTATACATGCTTTCCATAAAAGGGCATTTGTGGAAGGCGTATTTCATATGTACGCTCTTCTGTAAATACACATGTACGGAAGCTGCCTTAAACATAAGCCATCCAATTCTATAAATGCACGTATAAATGTGCATTTATGAATGACAACTTCCTTATATGCGCATATATGGAAGCACGCATATACAAAAGACACATTTACAGAATGTGGCTTCCGCATATGCGTGCTTTCATATATGTGCATATACGGAAGTTGGCCACTTCCATAAATGCACATATACGCATTTTCCATAAATGCATGCTTTTGTATAAATGCTTTCCATATATGCACATTTGTGGAAGGCTTCTTCTGTATGTACGCCTTCTATAAATATGTATGTATGGAAGCTTCCAGATACGAAAGCTACCTTATACAGAAGCCAACCACTTCTGTAAATGCACGTATAAATGTGCATTTACGAACGACAACTTTCTTATATGTGCATATATGGAAGCACACATATACTGAAGATGCATTTACGGAAGGTAGCTTCCACATATGTGTGCTTTCGTATATGCACATATACAGACGATGCATACACATAAGCTGGCCACTTCCGTAAATGCACATATATGTGTTTTCAATAAATGTGTGCTTCCGTATACATGCTTTCCATAAATGTGCATTTGTGGAAGGCGTCTTCCGTATGTACGTGCTTCTATAAATGCGCATGTATGGAAGCCACCTTATACATAAGCCAACCACTTTCGTAAATGCACGTATAAATGTGCATTTATGGACGACAACTTCCTTATATGCACATATATGGAAGCACACATATACAAAAGATGCATTTACAGAAAGTGGCTTCCGCATATGCGTGCTTCCGTATATGCACATTTACAAAAGGTGGCTTCCGTATATGCACGCTTCTGTAAATGCACATATACGAAAGCCACTGTTAGTAAATGCACATTTATGGAAAGCGACTTCCGTATATGCACGCTTCCGTAAATGATAATTTATGGAAGTTGGATTCTATAAATGCACATATACGAAAGCGGGCATATATGTAGGTCAACTACAATGAATGTGCATTTGCAAAAGGCGTCTTCCATAAATGCGCAGTTACAGAAGTTGGATTCTATATATGCACATATACGTGCATATACACGCATATACAAAATATTCCCTCCACAAATGCGCATATACGTGCATATACGGAAGCGCACATTTATGGAAGCGTGCATTTATGGAAATCATGTATATAGAAGTACGAAAGCACACATATACAGATGACATCTTCTGGAAATGCACATATATGGAAGGTGGCTTCTGTAAATGCACATATATGGAAGCACTTCCATAAATGCACATATACGAAAGTTGGCGTGGCTTCCGTTAATGCACATATATGGAAACACTTCCGTAAATGCGCATATATGAAAGTGGGCCACTTCCGTATATGCACATTTATAGAAGGCACATACACGGAAGTAGTCGACTTTCGTATATGCGCATACACGGAAGCCGACCACTTTTGTATATGCGCATTTATGAAAGGAATTCCATATATATATATATGCATTTACAGAAATGACCTTTCATACATGCATATTTATGGAAGACATATTCCGTAAATGTGCATATACGGAAGCACTTCCGTAAATGTGCATTTATGAAAGATACCTTCTGTATATGCGGATTCCGTATATAGGAATTTACGAAAGTAGTCATTTTCTATATATGCACATTTATAGAATCCACCTTTTGTATATGCAGAGCCTTCCTTATATATGCGCAAGTGGCCGACTTATGTATATGCACATTTATGAAAGCCACCTTCTGTACATGCGACTTCTGTATATGCACCTTTCACATGTGTGCATTTATGGAAGTCGACCATTTCCGTATATGTGCATATATGAAAGTCACATATATGGAAGTCCTTCTGTAAATGAATATATACAAAAGCACTTCCATAAATGCGCATTTACGAAAGTCGTTGGCTTCTGTAAATGTGCATATATAGAAGGTGGCTTCTGTAAATGCGCATATATGGAAGCCCTTCCATAAATGCACATATATGAAAGTGGTCAACTTTCGTAAATATTCATATATGGAAGAACTTTTGTATATGTTCATATACGTAAGTAGGCTACTTCTGTATATGTGCATATATGGAAACTCTTCCGTATTTTTATATGTACATTTACAGAAGTGCTTCTGCATATGTGCATTTACAGAAGCCACCTTCCATATATACATTAATATACTTACATTACAATTTTTATATAAAAATTGTAATGTAATAGTTATTTCTATCAAATTTACTGGACAAGAGGGATATTTTGTAAGACAACTATATTCACATCAATTAAAATGCCTTGCATTGTAATTACCACCACCTTTTCAATCAAAGTAACTAGGTTCTAATTTTATAAACTCATTTAAAACCAAATATGGAAAATTTTGATTGATAGTATTTTAAATATGAGTTGCAAATAACTAGTTGTATTTTCATTAATGTTATAGTGATTATATAAGACATCATCTCATGCCCAATTGTATTTTTATTACTCGAATTCTTACATTTTCAGTGATATTGTATGCAAGTATTTTTTTTAAATAGTGGTTATCTTATATATGTATATTATTAAGCAAATATGTATTTCCTTCTTAAAAATTAAATGATTATTTAATAATATCAATTTTAACCATTTTAGAAATAGTTTTATACTTTAAATATATAATATATTAATTTAACAACTTTATCTATAAATCAAATTAATATATAATTACACTTTTGTTAAATTAAAGATTAAAAAAGAATATAATTTTTGTGATTACTCAAAATTATTTATATATATAATTTATTTTTTATTTTTTATAGTTTCATAAATATATATATATTTATAGTTTTCTATAAATAACACAAGTTATTAAATTTACATTTTAGTAATTTAAGGAAACTAATTTGATAATAATTTAAGGAAATCAATTTATAATGGTAATATATATATATATATATAAACATTTTTTTTATATAATTTTCTATAAATAACAAAGAATTTCAAAGTTTGGTACTTTAAGGAAACCAATTTGATAATGGTTACATGAACTTTAAAATTTGGTACTCTATAGAAATCAATTTGATAATGATGAAAGTAGTTTTATTAGTTGACTAATACATAATAGATTAAATAATTTATATTTTATGTATTTTTTTAAATATTAAGATGGAATGAAGGAATTAAGCATTTAGTTTCAAAAAACCACTGAAATTCATACATATTCAAATATAAGAATTCATATATGTTTAACTCCAATGAAGGAGACAAATGTTTATAAAGGACTTGTCAAAAATTTAAAAACATATTTCCTATTTAATTACAATTTTAAAGTCATATTTATATTTTTTTAACTCCTTATTATATATGATTTTTTTATATATGATTTTTTGGAAAATTATATAAAAAAATAGAAAATTATTAAAAAAATAATTTTTTTTTGAAAAATTATATAAAAAAATAAAAAAGAAATTAATATATAAAAGCAAATTAAAAAATAGTAAAAGTGGTTTGGCTAGTTCACAAATACATTATAACTTTTAAATACCATATTTATCTCCTTCAACATATTAGAATAATATTGGAATGCAACTAGGTTATAGAGTATGTTTTTCCCAAAAAAAAATTATGAAACTCATATACTTTTAAATACCATATTTTATCTCCTTCAAACATTGGAATGCAACTAGGTTATAGAGTATGTAGTTCCAAAATAAATAATGAAACTTGGATATATTCAAATCTGAAAACTCATACTATTTTTAACTTTAAGAAAAGAAGCAAACATTTATCAATAATTTAATTATATATATTTTTCTTAACTATAATTTTGTAGCTACATTCATATCTTTTCAACCACTTCTAAGTATATATGAAATTAAGAAGAGTTAATAACACCTAACTCTAGAACAATCTAAAAATGCATTTTGATTAATGTAAGACATGTCTTCCACTAATAAGGAAAACTAAATATTTTCACATACTACATCTCATATTAATAATTAGTTGACTAAATCTTTTAAATTTCAGCATTTAAATAAATTAATATACTAATATATATTTGTAAAAATTTAAAATAAAGTTGTTGCCAAACAAGTTAATCATATACTTCATCACTTATAAATTCATAATTTTTTTTTTTCTAAAATTTTAATTATTTATTTTCAAAAATTAAATATTAACAAATTATAAATTATAAAATAGTAGTCATTGTTCCATAATATTATAAAATAATTTTAAAACATAATTTAATATTTTTTTGAAAATAAAAATGTTTTAATTACTTATTTTTAAAAATAAAATATTAACAAATTATAAAAACAATAATCCATCTTCCACAATATTATAAATTGATTTAAAAAAAATAAAAAAATTTAATACTTTTCAATAAATAAATAACAAGGTTTTTAATAACTATGAAAAGTTCAAAATTTATCATTAAACATAATACCATACTTGAAAGCCATGATTTGTGCCCTGCAAGTTTTTAAAAATATGATAAAAAATTTGAATTATAATTATAATTTATCTACAATTACAATTGACCAACAACATCAACTTTTAGGTATGTGCCATTTAATTTTGTAAGGTATGTGCCATATAATTTTGTGAGTGTACCAGTGGGATTCTTTACAACAACTAAAACTTTATTCACTAGTGTTAATTGCAACTAGTGTGCCAGGCTGTGGTTGCTTGTGTAGCTTCTTTCATAATTACAACTTGTGTGTCACTTTATGATTGCTGGTTGGTTATATTGTTTTTGTTGATTCAAAATAGGTTTCTAACATATATTAAGATCTATATATTTTTTAAAATTAAT
This sequence comes from Picea mariana, assembly GCA_032191745.1. Classification (NCBI taxonomy): domain Eukaryota; kingdom Viridiplantae; phylum Streptophyta; class Pinopsida; order Pinales; family Pinaceae; genus Picea; species Picea mariana. The sequence continues at coordinate 120,897 of JASDQU010102584.1, read as the reverse complement.
TGTATTTTTTATATTGTTGAAAATATAAAACATAGTTTTATACATTATTATTAGAAACATTTCAAATAAATAATTTGAGTTTTAAATATTTTTTAAAGGTATTGTTTAAACAAATATTTTGTTTTTTGAATTTTTTCAATAAAATTTGGTGATACAGATTTTCATAAAATCAACATTTTATGTTGTTTAAATTGTATTTTTAATAAGGTGATGAATTCAACAAATCCTTGAAATATTATGATTATACAAATACATTATTATTAGAAACATTTCAAATAAATAATTTGAGTTTTAAATATTTTTTAAAGGTATTGTTTAAACAAATATTTTGTTTTTTGAATTTTTTCAATAAAATTTGGTGATACAGATTTTCATAAAATCAACATTTTATGTTGTTTAAATTGTATTTTTAATAAGGTGATGAATTCAACAAATCCTTGAAATATATTTTTTAAAATTAATTGTATTTTTTATATTGTTGAAAATATAAAACATAGTTTTATACATTATTATTAGAAACATTTCAAATAAATAATTTGAGTTTTAAATATTTTTTAAAGGTATTGTTTAAACAAATATTTTGTTTTTTGAATTTTTTCAATAAAATTTGGTGATACAGATTTTCATAAAATCAACATTTTATGTTGTTTAAATTGTATTTTTAATAAGGTGATGAATTCAACAAATCCTTGAAATATTATGATTATACAAATACAATCATTTAAATATATAAATCCAACAATTTATGATTAGATTTCTGATAAATTGATAAGAAAATATATCTAGAAAAATACCCAAAAATAAAACATTCTAAAAATGGCTAATAAATATAAAACCGAAGAAAAACAATTTGGACAATCATAAAGTTTAGAAGTTGGAATGTACGAACTTTTTCTTAACATGTTTGATTGTATTGAAATTTGGATTATCCAATTTTTTATAATTTATTTATATTTATATTATAATATTTAATTTATATTAATATTTAATATATTGATTTTAGAATTTCTGGATCATTCGAATTTAAGTTATTATTACATAAATATTCTAAATTATAACATTTTATCTAACTTTCAATTTATCCAATATTAAAAAGAATCAAATTTCTTAAATACAACAAATTTCCTTAATCCCCAAATATATTTATAAACTTTCTTTTCCAATGTTTTTAATGTTCTATGATTCAGTTATGACTCGTTAAAAAAATATACTCTTGGGATGTACGAACTGTTAAATGCTCTTGACATGTTTGATTGGATTTAAATTTGAATTACCCAATTTTTTATAATTTATTTATATTCATATTATAATATTTATTTTTTATTAATATTTAATATATTAGTTTAAAAATTTCTAATATAATTAAATATAGTTAAAAAGAGGATCATATTTTTTAAGGTTAGAATTTAAGTTATTATTACATCAATCTTCCAAATTATAACTTTTTATCTAACTTTTAATTTATCCCATATTAAACAAATCAAATTTCTTAAATACATTAATATATAATTTTTTAAAAAATATTAAAAACAAATAATTCATTAATAAAAAAATAAAATCAATTTAAACTAATTCTAATCTCTATTAACTATGACAAAGCTATATTATCATAACCATATTATTTTAAAATTTTATAAAATTTAATTATAAATAATTTTAAAATACTCAACTACAATATCTAAATGCCAACTCACTCCAATATATATACCATATCTAAATGCGAATTCACTTCAATATATCTACTATACAGGATAAGTCTGTTAATGATAAAAATTGCAAATGATAAAAATTGCAATGAGGATTTTACCCGCAAAGTATTGCTAAAGCCTATTATTTAAACTAAGCTAATGATATATAATACTAGTAGGTGAGACCCCCTTGTAGATTGGAGGATCAAATAAGGTTCTTATTACACATTTATGCTGCTCCTTATAGGGTTCTACATGATTGATGACGAAATATTGGTTCTGTTTGCGTCATAATGGTAGATGGATAATGGATTTTATGTGTTGGTTTCGTTACTCTAAGCTCTAAATTCCATGTATGAATAGCTTATATTCACTGTTATTACATTGCTATTGTAGCCATGATTCACCACAAGTTACACATGCACAAGACACATGTTAGTGATCACAAGAGGCAAAAACAATATGGAACAAATCCAAGGAAAAAGAACTATGCTATACTATGCTATACTATATGCATTTGAAATTAAAGAAAGTGATGTTAGTACTAACTAGCAATGTTAGTGGCTATACAATTTTTATTGAGTTATATGAGGCACATGTGATATATGTTGTAGTATGGTTTTTGGCAATGGTTAATATGGAT
>JASDQU010102584.1:91748-103725 GCA_032191745.1 Picea mariana | reverse complement strand
AAGACTTGGAAGCTCGCTTCAATACCTTGCACTCTAATTTCACGGAGACCCAACAAGAAGTGAGACAACTCGGTGCTAATATTGCCACCATCAATAAAAACATGCATTCCTCCATCACCGCCTCAATCGAGGAACTCAAACAAGACCTCAAACAAGACATTACTACCCATCTTGAATCTGTCTCTACGATGATCTGCACCACACTGCATATCCCTGTAGATTCTCCCTTATCTGACCCACCTTTGCATACTGAAGGTGAAACTTCCTCTCATTCCCATAATTTTTAGCTCCATCACTTTCAACATGACCTATGCCTTCCGCGTGTGGATTTGACCAAATTTGATGGCTCAGATCCCACTAGCTGGGTAACTCAAATGGAACATTATTTCTCTTTGTACGACATTACAGATGAGTTGGCCAAACTTCAGTATGGTGTTCTCCATCTAGATCAAGAACGTTGGTAATGGTGGCAATGGAGAAAAAATGCCCGCCAAGGGTATGTTGCTTGGACACACTTTGTGGCAGAGATTTATGAACACTTTGACACTAGCACCAACCATTTAGGCCATTTGACAAAGTTGAAACAATCTGGCATAGTGGAAAACTTTATATCTTCTTTTGAGCGACCGACTTTTCGTACAGAGGGCATGTCTGATGCTTTTTCTCAAGAATGTTTTATCAGTGGTCTCAAGGATGAGATTCATGCCCATGTCCTCATGGCTCGGCCTTAGAGTTGGGTGGAGGCTACTAAAAGAGCTAAGGAAGCACAACAGGTTGTCTCTTCTCAAAACAAAAAACGCTCCTTTATTCCTCGCACTAAACCAATAACTCCCACTCCTCCTTCTACTCCACTAAAGATCCAAAAATTAACCAGGGCCAAAATGGATGAACGCCAACTCAAAGGCCTTTTTTATAATTGTGATGACAAATATTTTTCGGGACATAAGTGTAAGGAACAAAAGATTTTTATGGCCATCTCGAAGGATGTTTCAGAAGAGGATGTTGAGGCTCCCCTTGTGTCCATGTCACCTGAACCCACTGACATAACCCCTCCATCAGACCCTCCCGAAGTAGAACCGGTCATTTCCCTAAATGCTCTCACTGGCTTCTTTTCTCCCCAAACCCTCAAGCTAATTGGTTACATCAAACATAGGAAGATCATCATTCTTGTTGATAGTGGAAGCACCCATAATTTTATTCATTGCCGCATTGCCCAAGAAAGTAATTGCTATATCTATTCAGTCAATAATTTCCAAATCATGTTTGCCAATAGCGGGTCCATGAAATGTGGAGGGCATTGTGAAAATGTGTGTCTCCAAATTGTTGAATACCACCTGAAATCTCATATGTTTTATATCGACATGGGCAGTTGTGACATTGTGTTGGGTGCAGAATGGCTAAGGACTTTGGGTCCCATTCTCATGGATTTTAAGGAATTAACCATGCAATTCGACCAGTAGGGCCACCAATATAAGTTCCAAGGAATCATCACCGGTTCCCTAGATATCATTAGTTCCCATCTCATGGAAAATTTGCTAAAAAAATGTCATTCTGTCATTATTTCCCAAATCCATGCCATACAAGCAACTGAGACACCCTCTGTGCCGCAGGACCTCCAATCCATCCTCTCTAAACATCAAGTGGTTTTTTCCACTCCCTAGGGAATCCCTCCTTCCCATGGTGTTCATGATCATTCCATTCCCCTTGTCCCACGAAGCCTTCCTCTCAATATCCGTCCCTATCATCACCCCTTTTCCCAAAAAAATGAAATTGAGAAAATGGTTCAAGAACTGCTCAATGCAGGTGTTATCTGCCCTAGTACGAGCCCCTACTCTTCTCCTATGGTCATGGTCCTTAAGAAAGAATGTTCTTTGGCGCATGTGTTCCAACTTCCGGGCCCTCAACAAACTCACCATTAAAGACAGATTTTCGATTCCTGTCATTGATGACCTCTTGGATGAATTGAGTGACGCCCAGTTCTTTACTAAACTTGATCTTCGTTCTAGCTACCACCATATATGTATGAAAGAGGCAGACATTCCTAAGACTGCCTTTAGAACTCATGAGGGCCACTATGAGTTTTTGGTCATGCCCTTTGGCTTGTGTAATGCTCCCTCCACTTTCCAAAGTCTCATGAATCATGTCTTCCATCATTTTCTCCGTCATTTTGTCTTAGTTTTCTTTGATGATATCCTCATCTATAGAAAAACCTGGACATACCATCTTGCTCATGTGAATCGAGTTCTCCATCTACTCTCTCAGTACCAAATTTTCCTGAAACAATCTAAATGTGCTTTTGGCGCCTCAGAAGTCGAGTACTTGGGTCATCTTGTTGGCAAGGCTGGCGTTAGGGTGGATCCTAAAATATTGAAGCTATGCAAGATTGGCCTCACCCAAAGATTCTCAAAATATTGCATGGATTTCTAGGACTAACAGGTTATTATCGCAAGTTTGTTAAGAATTATGGAAATATTGCGGCACCTCTCACTGCACTCCTTAAAAATAATTCTTTCACTTGGACTCCAACAACTATTTAGGATTTTCAAACCTTGAAGATGGCCATGTGCATCACTCCAGTCCTAGACCTTTCTGATTTCACAAAGACCTTTGCCTTGGAATGTGATGTTTAAGGGAAAGGAATTGGCTCTATCCTTATGCAAGAGGGCCGACCTTTGGCCTTTACCAACAAACAATTGTCTAAGCAAAATTTGGACAAACCAATCTATGAAAATGAAATGTTGGCTATTCTGCATGTTGTGGATCTTTGGAGCCCTTGTCTATTGGGGCAACACTTCCAAATTAAGACAGATCATCAAAGCCTCAAGTGTTTTATGGAACAACGCATTTCCTCCCCAGAGCAAAAAAAATGGGTGACTAAGATCTTTGGATATGATTATGAGATCATTTAAAAGAAAGGAAAAGACAATGTGGTTGCTGATGCACTTTGCAGAAAATATGAAGATAAAGGGTCCCTTTTTTCTCTCTCCTTCATTGTACCATATTGGCTCCAAGTTGTTCGTCAGGAATGGCTACACAATCCCAAAAGTTCGCATCTGATACAACAATTGCAGTCCAATTCTCCAGTTTCCCTAGGGTAATCTTGTCTCCATGATGAGCTTTGATACAAAGGCCATTTGTATTTAAGTAAACAGTCAAAACTTAAATCCACAGTACTTTCTGAGCTTCATGCTACACCCACAACTGGGCACTCCGGGTTTACCACAACCTATGACAGGGTCAAAGGTTCTTTTTTCTGGGATGGTATGAAATAGGACGTTCATAATTTTGTGGCTAAATGTGATGTGTGTCAACGCAACAAGGGTGAAATATTCAAATCTCCTGGCACACTACAACCGCTTCCGATTCCACCTGCTATTTGGCGGGATGTCTCTATGGATTTTATTGAAGGCTTACCTAAATCAGGCAATAAATCAATCATCATGGTGGTAGTTGATTGTCTTTCCAAGTATGCTAATTTCTGTGCTATTCAACACCCATTTACAACATCCATTGTGGCTCAACTTTTCATGGATTAGGTCTTCAAGCTTCATGGCATGCCACATTCTATTGTTTTTGATTGCGACCCAACTTTCACCAAAAATTATTGGCAAGAACTGTTCAAGCTACAAGGCACCCAATTGCATCTCAACACAGCTTATCATCCCCAGATTGATGGTCAAACTGAAGTTGTCAACAAGTGTTTGGAAACATATTTGAGGTGTTTTGCATCAAAAATGAAAAATTAGTGGGCTCAATGGTTACCACTAGCTAAATGGTGGTACAACACTTCGTACCATACAACTATTTGCATGACTCCTTTTGAAGCGGTATATAGACAAAAGACACCTTCATTTCTCTCATATTTTCCAGGTGTCTCGAAGGTCCAGGCGGTTGACCAAACACTTACAGTTCGAGAGGCTATTCTCTGTACCCTCAAAGATAATTTGGTCATGGAACATAATCACATGAAGCAACAAGCATATCAAGGTCGCTCTGAACGCCAATTTGTAGAAGGGGATCAGGTGTTGAGCAAGGTGGTGGTTTCTCAACATCAATGAGAATCCATCGGGATATCTCCTCATTCTTTTCATTTGGTGTACAACATGTGGCCATTAATTCGATTTACGATCTACCCTAAATAACATCCCTGGGTTTGACAAGGCATTGGACATGAAAAATTGACATGCATAGACCCATACCATATATAGTTGACTATCGGAAAGTGTTGGCCGAGAAATCGTTGTACCCTCATGCAAGAATTAGTCTGGTGTGTCCTCGTTTTTAGTACTAGGATGGGGCATATGCATGGTGATAAATATCCATAGCTATATCCATCCAATGACAGAGTCTTTATGAATCTACAATAGGCTGGATATTGCTCGTTGAGGAGAGATAACAGGAGAAGACGTGAGGGAATGAGGGGAGACTTCGAGGTCTGGGGGAAAGTAAAGTAATGACAGAAAGGAAAAGTTGGACCAAGTGACGTAATGGCTTCTCGAGCCACAGTTGGATCCATGCTCTTTCCATTTGGCATCATTGATGATTGCGAAGAGACCAAGGAAGATGGTTATCTAACCTTCTCTCAAGTTATAAATTCCATTCTAGTTAGAAATATAGAGTCCAGGTCGGAGGGATATGCCCCAAAATCATGGGGAACATAGTCCATTAGAAAAGGGTATGATGGACACTAGCTGGCAGAGCCAGTCGCTATAGAGAGACATGGGGAAGCTATCCGGGGAGGGTAAAGTATAGGGTTCTGTTGATGAGGGAAGCCAGAGAAAACATGTCCGCATGCCTGAGGTCGCGAGGAAGAGTTTACCTAGGAAAAACCAGAGAGCCCCTCGATTTTATTAAATTTATTATTATAATTTTTTTATAATTATTTTTTCAATTGTTTATTTATTTTTTTAAATATTAATGAAGGTAAAATGTCTTTGAACATTGGTCACTTATCATCTTAGATCCATCTTAAACCTGGATCTATCAAGCACTAAGAGGGATCAAATTTATTAAGGTGTAGATTTTTTTATCATTTCATTCCATGTCAGGTATTAATTTCTTCATATTAAATGATAAAAAAGTTTACACATTAAGAAAGTTGATCCCTCTTAGTGTTTGATAGATCTGAGTTTAAGATGGATCTACGTTGGTTTAATATTTTAAATGTTGTCATGTACATATGTGCATAAGTAGTTATTTATTTTGTTTTATTTTTATTTTTATGTAATGTAACATAGCATTACGTGACAACATCTCCCATATAATGAAATTTACTAATTTACTTATATATATATTTTTTAAATATGGAAATAAGTGAAATATATTTTTATTTATTTTTCTTTGATAATGATTTTAATTATAATTTATATACATGATCAAATTATTTTATAATATGTATTTTAGCATAGCATTAATGAAATTTGAATTATTTTGTTAAGTAACAATTTAGATTAAAATTTGTTAATTGGGTTTAGTTCGAGTGGTTGGGAGGATTGATTATTTTTTTTTAACTGTAATTGGGAAATTTTTAATTAAGTAAAAGATTGCTCAAAGAGCAACAAAAGTACAATCAAAGTCCAAAACCTCCAGAGTGAAGAGGAGAGTCTGTCAGATCTTAGGAGCAATTTTCTCTGGGCTTTGAGTGAAGATATTACAATAGATAAGTAAAAGACTAGAAAGGCAAAAATGATGTCAGAGTACTTCATGTAGAAAACACCTAAACAAAGCCAAAATTTACAATGCATGCTAAACAGATTATGTGGGGGACCCATATTTTACTCTTGCTTCATCCATAGCTTCGTTCATGTCTATAGAGGTGGCCAGAGCATTGAGGTTTGGGAGCTGAAGAGGATGTGTACTAGAGGCTATAGTCTCTGATCCAACATGCACATTTCCAACTTGATCATGAAAGGCAGGGTGATTTTGAATGTCTTCTAGCTGAATTCAAAGAGCATTCACTTCATCATGAAGAGTTTGGAAAGATTGATTATGATGAGACAACACCTAATTCATGAGAGTGCTAACATGTTCCTAAATGGATAACACAAGAGAACAAAGATCCTTCGATTCTTGATCCATCTAGGTTAGTCAAGAATTTGAACCATAGCACTTGAAATCCATACAGAGGGAGCTAGTCAAGCAATGGAAACACCAAATAAAACAAATGTGGATAAAGTGTTTGTTGTGCTTGCCAAAATTGTCAATATATTCGTCAAGGATGAGCCATAATCTTCCATTTATTGAAGAATACATATCCCAGTACTAGAATTTCCCACGACCTGAGCCATAGAGTATTATGATTACTGAATAGGGTTGATGAAAGCATTTTTGAGTTTCTAGCAAAGGGAACATGAACATAGTGATGAGAGAACCCATGGATAGGCATGAAAAAATCCACCCACCTGAGAGACATCAAGCACCCTGGGACGAGGCTGACCACATTTCGATAAACAAGGAGAAGGACTGTAACACCCCAGGTTTTGAACCCCCATTTTAAATAATGTATTGTTACAATGCTAAAAGGCCAGAGTGCCCAAACAATTATTAAAAGGCCAGTGTGCCCAAGACATATAATTTTTTTATCATTATTAATAATGAATACATGGTTGGCTGCTAGACAGACAAGGACTAGAGTTATAGGGGGCTATGATTCCACAAGAGAGGTGGATTGAGGGGCTAAGTGTTTATTCCTATGTTAATTACCCTTTTTTCTTAAGGGAGGGGATCAATTACGTGAGATTATTGGGGAAGGCCAGGAGGTTCTTGATTCCCCCCGAAGTTACTTAAACCCGCCTCTGGTCTGATGGGGGGGTTGGTCATTGGTTGTTGGCTCATCCACTCCTTCACTCCTGCATTCATACGTTCATTCAATTTCCCTCACATTCATTTATCTCACACACTTTCATGCACCCACTTATCCATCCATTGATCCATCCTCATCCGAGTCTTGGCTTCGGAAAGGGAACCGAACTACTGAAGAATTAGCCACGGATAGTCGACTATAGTGGTCAATGGTGTGATACAGCCGTGACAAGAGGCCTGCAGGTCTAAGATGCATTGGCCTGTGTCCAGTGTTTCTCATAGCTGCGAGTCCTGAGAGTTCCAACATTGAGATTCTGGACCAGTTGCGCAGGATCCTGAATGAGGAGAAGGACTGCCTGGGGGACTGTGTGGCAAAGAAGGGTGTAGGTCCATTCTCTCGGGTGGTGCAAGCTGGGTAGAAGAGAGCTCGACACTTGGATTGATGTGAGAGATGGAAAGCCTGTGAGAGCTTGGGTGCTGACTGGTTTGGGAAGCCAAGTACACTCTGGAACTGTCCTTGTGGATTCATAGCTCTGGCTCGGGGGTGACACTGCTGTTGAGATTTGGAGCAGTGGTGTCTATGGTTGGGTGGAACATCCTTGGTCTACATCTAGTTGGTGTCATCTTTCATAAAGATAAGTGCTCTCTGTTATGGTATCATTTACATGTATATGAATGTATTTCCGTTGTGTATATTTAATTATCGTTTAATTGAATCTTTAGATTATGCATGCTTGTTGGATATTGCTATGTATGTCGCTAAATCTTGTATCTTATGCATTCTTATTAATTAAAGAAGGTATCGGTAAGAGTACGAAGTCCAAGGGTGGGATTGAAGGTAGAATTCCCCGGCCTGTGGGTGGCTAGATATGTTACAGTTTGGTATTAGCGCTTCTGGTTGAAACATTGGGCCGGTATGGGTCGAGTCTGTTGGTCAGAGTCTCATGGTTACAGATCGAAATCTAACCCTGGAGTTGAAAAATATCATGAGGAATGGTGTTGCAGAATCCACGTAGGAGTTATATAGTCAGAGATCAGTTGTAAGGGGTTCGAAGAATCATGATCTTCCCCCTTCGAATTTAGGAGTGATCGCCATTGTAGGATCAAGAGAGATCTGGGATCATTGGATCAGAGGACATGTGAACAAGGGTCATCCAATTTAAAGGAAGCAAGGTTTAAGGTCACAACCGTCAGATCCCATGGGAGAGTGAGATCAACGGGCAGGAGACATTGCGGGGAACCAAGTTGCACAGGAGATAATTTCCCAAGGTGGTTCCGTAATCCAAACCACGGTTTCCCCAAGGGGTTACATGTCAACATCATGAGAATTGTAGGGTGAAAAGAGGGTTACTCAAAACCATCGATGCGTTCCCCTACAAATTGAAAGACATGCAGTGATGTGACATGTTAGGGCTCGAACATCGAAACTCCTTATAACAAAAGTAGTTTGGGGCCGTCCATTGTCAAGGAGAGACAGGTGGTGCGAGATCCACAACTTCAGAAGTTTGTGGATGAGGAGGAGGTGAAATAGCTGAAGTAGATCCCGACCGTCGATCACCAGGAGGTATGTGTCAACAGATCAGTATCTCCGGATAAATCTATTTGAGAGGTTTTTAGTTGGGATTTAAGACTCCCGANGGAGGTATGTGTCAACAGATCAGTAACTCCGGATAAATCTATTTGAGAGGTTTTTAGTTGGGATTTAAGACTCCCGAAGCCTGAAGAGCTGGAGAGCCGAAGTAAATCTCGATCATTCGATCATCCGAAATAGATCTCAGTTGCCATATCGTTTGGAGTAAATATCAAGTGTCGGATCGTCCGAGGTGAATCTGGCCCATCTGATCCAGAAGAGACTTGGCATAAATATGTGGATTTCGGGTGAAGGCCCGATGTAAGCGTCAACCGTCATATTAAGGAGGACATGTGGTGCAGATCTGTGGACTCCAAGTGAAGACCCGAAGTGAACCTTAGTCATCTGATCCAAAAAGACACATGGTGACAAATTGGCCAGTTCAGGAATTCAAAGTTTGGGAGAATTGGAAGTGTGATAGTATGGAAACTCCCAAAGTCCCGAAGCCCGAAGAGCTGAAGTGAGGGGGCATGATGACGTCACCAGGAGGTGATGTGGACCCAGGAATTTTTGAAGTGACGTGGCTTGCGCATGCCACCTAGGATGACATGGACACATGGGATGTGTGCCATGTGTTAGTAAGTTTTGAGCATTTGGAGTATTGAAAAGTCAGTTAGAACGTGACACGTGTCACCCTCCTGATTGGGCCACATGTCCACTTCCAGTATCTCGCCACATGGTGACAGATCGTGCAGTTCAGATATTGGGCACTCCAGAGGGGAAAGATCTGACAGGTTGCATTGGATCAAAAACTCTCGAAGGCTGTAGTACATATCGACCATTGATTCTAGAAGACACACGTCGAAGGATCGTCGACTTCAGGTGAAAGAACTGCAGGAGAAAGTGCAGGAGGAAAGTTTGAAACTTACAAAGCCCAAAGAGCCGAAGTGATTCACAGCCGTTGATCTATGGGAGGACACCCGTCAGAAGATCATGAACTCCGGGTAAAAGCGTTCCGGGAGGAGGCAAGCGAGAAAAGTTGAGACTCCCGAAGTGTGGAGTCCCAAAGTGGATCTCGATCGTTGATCGTGAAAGAGGATGAGGACTATTGATCCGGTCCTGGCTGAAAGTTCTGAAGTCCTGAAGCTCTGGACAAGTGCTTTTTTAGCTAAGCGCAAGGTCATGGTCGTGGTCGTGTGCAGATTGAGAGCTGAGGGAAGGAGGGCTAAGGGCAGAATTGGCTGTCTTTGAGATAGAAAAGTTCTAAGGAAGGATTTAGCCGAGGTTTCTAGTCGTGGTCACCTGGGAAAGTGGTTTGAAGGAAGCGCATGCGCAGGATGAAATTCTGTGTCAGCCAAGGATAACAAGACACTATTATTTTCAGAGAATGGGGATATGATCTCCATGAAAAAAAGAGAAAGAGACTTGTAGCATGGTTTGGAAATTTTTTTTATCATATGCATAATTCTAACAAAATGGTCACTTGCACATTTTGCAGAATTAAGGGGTCTAAACACATCAACTCAGGATGCGTATTGAGGAATTGGAAGAAGGCAAGGGAGCCTCCAGTCATGATAAGGAGGTTGAAGGCCAGAATACCAGAGTTGGTAATGCAAAGACAGAGTCCAATGGATGCAAGGAAAAAAGGAGAGCAGGAAACGTTAATAGAAACGGTAAGAAGCCTGAAGATGGAAGTGTAGAGCTACAAAGAAGACAACGAGAGACTGATGAGAGAGAAAAGTTAGATAAATGCTCGAGTGTTGCAGAGCTTAAATCGGTTGCAGAGACAAACGAATAAGGGATCAAACTCAAGACAAGAGGAAAAAGGCAGGTGCCATGAAAGAAGGGATGAGCGTGGAAGAGATGGTTATTCCAGAAGTGCTAGTAGAGCTCATGGACACCACTCACCTCCTTACTCAGAAAGAAAGTTCTATGCATCGAAAGATCCTGTAAGCAACCCAGAGGTGTCTCCTATTAGACACCATATAAGTAAACATGAGGTATATAGTTTGCAAGAAGAGCTGAGGAAGCTCAAGCCACCTTCATTCGACGGTGAAAGAGAAAGGGAAGATGATATCGAAGCATGGTTGCTTGGGCTCCAGAGATATTTTCAGTTGCATAACTATTCATCGAATCTGGAAGCCAGGATTTCCACCTACCATTTACACGGGACAGCTGAAATATGGTGGGACCAACTGAAGCAAGTGGAACATGTTAATGAAAGTAGGATCACTTGGAAGCAGTTCAAGAAGTGATTCCAAAAGTAGTACCTCTTAGAACATTTCTATGACAAGAAAATGAAGGAGTTCTTTGAACTCCGATTGGGAAGCATAACTATGATAGAATACGAGAAGAAGTTCTTGGGATTATTAAAGTATGTCAGGTTCATTGGTGATGAGAAAGTGAAAATACAGATATTTCTAAGTGGACTTCCAACCTTTTATAAGGAAAATATCAAGTATGATGAACCCAAGATCTTGACTGAGGCCATAAGGAAGGTTGAATACTTGTATGAGCAAGGCCAGGGAAGAGAATCCCTGCAGAAATCTTGGAAGGACAAGAAAAATGCGAAGTCCGATCAAAGGAGGAAAGGATTCAAACCTCCCTTCAATAGGAATGAGCCTAATAGAAATCATCAAGATCAGTATGCTAAGGGAGATTTCAAGAAAGAAGATTCCTTGGGAAAAAGGGGAAGACCACCAATCCAATGCCGGGGATGCAAGGAATATCACCTGTACAAGGATTGCCCACATAGAAAGGATAGAGTGAAGACTGTACACAACATCCAAGAGTCTACAAAAGTCAAAGATATGGGAAAAATCTATGCATCTTTAGATGATCGACAAGCAAAGTACCAGTCCAATATGGTCGAGGTGAAAGGTAAGATCATAAATCAACCTGTTGCTATTTTGATTGATTCAGGAGTAAGTCATTGCTACATTGATCCTAAGATAGTGGATAGATTACATTTGGAGAAAAGTAAACTTGGAAAGGTAAGTTTGGTTCAGTTAGCCATTGAAACCAAAAGAAGAATCCATGATATGCTCAGAAGTTGTTCCATAAGTCTTAATGGCGTGAATACTAGTATTGATCTAAATATTATACCATTGGGGTCTTATGATATTCCGATTGGAATGGATTGGTTGAAAAAGCACCATGCTATCCTAGATTGTCATAACAAGACATTTACATGTCTTGATGGAAATGGAAAACAGAGCACTGTGAAAGGAGTTCCAAGACCCATCTCTATAAGGGATATTTCATCCTTACAACTAAAAATATGTTTTAGGAAAGGATGTCAATTGTATGAAACTCAAGTGGAAGAGCTAGATAATACAAAGGGGTCAAGCCTTGAAGATTTCTCGGTACTAAAGGAATTTGAAGATGTATTCCAAGAAATACTCAGATTTCCGCCAAGAAGGGAGATAGATTTCTCAATTGATTTAGTGCCAGGAGCTGCCCCGGTGTCAAAAACACCTTAGAGAATGAGCACACCAGAGTTAAAATAATTACAAATGCAATTGGAGGAATTGTTGAAGAAAGGGTACATACGTCCAAGTGTTTCACCTTGGGGAGCACCAGTACTTTTTGTCAAAAAGAAGGATG
>JASDQU010102584.1:33061-50960 GCA_032191745.1 Picea mariana | reverse complement strand
TAGTAATTTTGTGTAATTTCAAAAAATAGGTAAGTACCAAATTAAATATATGAATGTGTATATCGAGCCTCTTATTGACGAGCTACTAAAGTTATGGGAGGGCATCACTATGTATGACATTTGTAAACCAATTGGGCAAAAGAGATTTCAATGTCATGGAATACTTTTATGGAAAATTCATGATGCCCCAGGACTAACACATTTTTGTGGTATGTAACGTTCCATATTGCACTCTTGAATAGTATATAATTAATTGATTATATCATGCATGTTGTTTAAATAATCATTTTGTATATATTAATAATTCACATTAATCCATCTATTGAAGGTCTTCAAACAAAGGGTAAATTTGCATGTCCAGTTTGTGGTCCTAAGATGAAATATTGTCGGTCAAAAAGTTTAGAAAAGGAGGTGTTTGATGAGTATAGAAACTTCCTTTCTAAGAACTATAAGTATCGTACTACTGAAAAAGATCTTTCCAATGGGAAACAAGAAACTGGACTAAAACCACAAAGAATGACACGTCACCTATGGAAGTTGTCATATGAAAAAATCAATCCTTGAGGTACTCATTTTGTTTATGTATGGTAAATGGAATCATGTTTTGAAATTTTATTTTAATTATTCATTTTATTTTACCGCATTTGATAAATAGTTTTCTGATTTTGTTTATGCTCCATCAATGTCATCATCGTGCAGGTAGTAATAATGGGCTTCCACAAGGAATGAAATGTTATCCCACTCAATTCATGAGGTTGACTTACTATAAGGACCTAAAAATAGTTCATTTATTTGATACAATGCATATCAGGAAGAATTTGACATAAACATTATGGTGAATCATAGATGGAAGGAGGGATAAAGAAAAAAATGTCAAAATTTGTAATGACACTCAGGAAGCCAATCATGAAATGCAAAGTGTGATCCGATCAAATAATGATGGAGACCAAAATAAACTTCCTTGGTTATTAACAGAGAAACAAAGCAATGGTGTAAAAGAGGTCATTCAAAAAATTAAATTTCCCACAGGTTTTTGTTCAAACATAAATAATGTCTTAATGAAAAAAGGTGAATTTGGTGGGGTAAAAACACATGATTGGCATACCTTCATTAAGGTAATTAATTATTTTAGTATACATATTTATATATTGGTCGTGTACATTTTTTGATATTTTTATTTTTTTGTCTAGTTTTGAACAAGTAACGATTCATTTTTATTGTTATAGTATGTTCTACCTTTATCTCTCCCAAACGACTTGACAACAATGTCAAACAAGTTATATATGATCTTGGAAAATACATGAGGTAAGTAGCTGCAATATATATGCAAAAAAAAAATGTTGTACTTGATGACATGTGTTTTACTTGTAATGTAATATGTAATTATATGTTTTATTGAAACATGTTATTTTCTTGAATCATGATCTATAGATGGTTGTCATTGAAAGAAATCCATGAAGATGATATGAAGTAATGGAAGAGAGAAATTCCTCGACTAATGTGTGAAATGAAGAAGTATCTACCTCCATCATTTTTCAATGCACAAGAACACTACCTCATACACCAATTTGAGGAGATTGAAATGTGTGGACCTATACACACAAGGTCAATGTGGATGGTGGGGAGGCACTTGAAATCATTGAAGGCTTTGGTTAGACAAAGAGCACATCCTAAGGGTTCTATGTGGAGGGATATATGTTATATGAATCCATGGTGTATATTAGTCAGTATCTTCCTAAATTAGCAGCACAATCTATGCATGCAGTGGATTGCATTTGGGATGTGAACTCCATCAAAAAAATTGAAAGGGAGTAGCTATTGGAGAAAGGTACAATGAGGAAAGTGAGAGGTAATTAAAATGTGGATATTTTTAATAAACACAAATTTCTCGTTTTGTTGCGTATATGATCATACTCATTAAATATTTATTATTAATGTTTACCATGGTTATAACTAATATTTAATATTGGTGAATTGTGCTTTTGTGATCGGTCAGTTTCTCAAGATTGGGATGCACTAAATTTATACATTGCAAATAATTTGGACTAGATGAAGGTATGGATTGATACATGTAAAGAACATCATGGTGGTAGGTTATCATGGAAAGAACAGTCTGAATTGGTTAGAGAAGCTCGTCGTAATGGATATTTCGATTTTACGCAGACGGAAATGGATTTAGCATATTGTTTGAAAGATGGAAAGGCAAGAAAATTCACCCATTTTATTCAGTTATTTTATATAATATTAATGTGACTGTAGGTGTGTTTTTTTCATATTATACTTTCCAAATTATATAAATTTGTTTATTATTAATTGAGAATGCATCTTTTACATGTCTGGCATATTGCAGTTGAAACACCACAAGTCTATGTGGTGCAATGGTTGTAAGTTTCACATCAAACAGTTGGATGAAACCAGAAAAACTTCAGATAGTGGGATAACTGCAATATTCCAAGTCACTAATGTTTCCTTTATGAGTGACAGACATCCTCGTGAATATGAAAATAGATACTATGGATTTTTGAATCATATAATTGAGTGTGACTTTAATTCCTTCAAATTAGTTTTGTTCGATGTCAAATGGTATAGGTTACGAATGAATGAACATGATGAGGAAAGAACCGTTATTCAACATGCCCACAGATTTCTGATGATTAAAACAATGATGTTTGAAAAAACAAACGATGAGTATGTTTTTCCAAGTCAATGTGAACAAGTCTTTTACTCAAAGGTTCTAGGTAAGAGGGATTGGTCATTTGTTGTTAGATATGATCCAAGAGGAAGGTCAGTAAAGTATACCATAGATGAGGAAGATGATATTAAAGAAGAAGATGATGTATAACTAGAGCAGGAGGAATATGGGTCGACAGATGAAGAAGATGGAGAAGATGAACCAGTCGTAGGAGATAATGCGCTAGTTCTTGATGATGATATTGATGAAGATATGCTAAAAAATGACATTGATGATGATGATGATATCATCAATCCTTTCAGCGTGTTTCTGAACTAGATGCCGATACAGATATTGAGTTGGATGATGAAGAAGAAGATACAGAAGAAGGATGATACAAATGTTGTGTTGGTCGATGAGGTACATAACTAGATATTTTAATTTGTATGAATTATTATTCTCTTTAAATAATTTTTAATTATGTGGGTTAATTACATGTTTTAAAGTTTTATTTCATTTTTGTTCTGGTAGTTTCTATGTATGATTAATATGTTTCTTTTGTTTGTTATCTATTTTATATATTGGGTATTGGGGAATTGAGAGTGATGTGAGGCGAGGGAGGGGCCATATGAGCTTTCACCTTTACGTGGTTGGCCTTGTTTAGTAGAGAATAAATTATTCTCGAAACCAAGAGAAGTTCATTCATTCATATTTATACTCAATGATCACTACAGATCCACTCTATATATCATCTCATCTCGTCCTCGCTTCATTTTAATTTTTTGATTGGTATACGAGGGTATTGTTTTTCATTTATATTGTGTTCACTATTTTGTGATGTGGTAGAATAGGAATAACACTACAAATCCTAGATCTCCATACAACATAATCATAGATTCCATTGATTTGGAAATTTTGTTTCTTTCCAACATCAATATATTCACTATAGATTGTTTAGAGGACAATTCCTTTGCACAACAAAATTTAAACCTCATATAGGTTGGCTAACAAAACCATCACTTTTTGAAGAACTACTCATATATACATAAATATAGTTTCCAAGAAACCAAAAAGTAACTTTCCCCTCAGAATTCTAAGATTGACTTGTTATGGGAATCTTGTTTGACATACCTACAACAAACCCGACCCTCTTGTTGATTAACATGTTGAAAAATTGGTTCAATGGAGCTCACTCTCTCTTTGTTGATCAATTCTCTGGGTTATTTCTCTTCTTGTGGTTGCAACTAAGACCCCCTATGTCTCATTATTTAATAACATAGGCCACTCCTATGATGTAACAATTTTTCAACATGTTAATCAACCTAGCCAAACGCAGAAAGAGTCATAACGAAACACACGAAGAGCCTGGCCAAGGTTGGATGACCAAAGGAAAGGCATGGGGAGTTGGCAAGAGGGGCACCCAAACACAACACAATTCCATTTGGAAATATGGGAACCCAAACGCATGAAGATTCGTAACGAAAATGACCACACAAGGGAGCACTAAGCAAAATGACGAGCTGCAGGATGGATAAGAACTAGCTTTGGCTTCGAGGTATATTTTTTAATATGGCATGGCCAAGGCTGGGTGACTAAGGGAAATGCAAGGCGAGTTGGCAAGAGGGGCACCCAAATGCAATGCAGGGCAAGTAGGCAAGATGGGCACCTAAATGGATGAATAGACGTAACGAAAAGAAACACACAAGGGATCAATAGGCAAAAAGACGAGCAGATGATAGGTAAGAAGTGATTTTGTCTTGGAAGTAGCTTTTTTAATATGGCCTGGCTGAGGTTGGGTGACCAAGAGATCTTTTTATAATGCCTTTAAGTTTCAGCCTTGTGACCATACTCCCCGCAGAACCCAAACACTCTGATTTGTCAAAATGTGTTGGCGAAGTCCTTAGAGAAACATCCGTCGATCCCTGGTCAACATTGTTTATGGTTGAGACTAGGATGGTATCTAATCGTCTTCGAGCCCCCAAATTTCGTTCTTTATTAATGAAAACATCCTTGGAAAATTATTTCATAGTGGTTCATCTTTTATAAATCCAAGAATTTCACCTCTGACAATGAAATATGAATGCCCTCAATAGTCCCTATTAATCATTACTCTGGTCGTGAAGGCCAACACATTAGGACCAGAATCCTATCGTGTTATTATATGCTAATGTATTCAGAGCATAAGATTTCTTTGATAACTTTAATTTTTTCAAAGTAGCAACGTCAAAACGACAACCCAGCCAATTAAATCCAGGAGCACGCCGCCGACAAAAGGGACGGAGGGGCAAGTGCACACCGAGTAGGCGGACCGACCTTTATGATCCAATATCCAACTATGAGATTTTTAACTACAACAACTTCAATATACAATATTATAGATGGAATTACCATGGATGTTGGCATGAACCTTGCCCTCCAATGGTTCCTCGTTAAGGGATTTAGATTATACTCATTCCAATTACCAAACTCGATGAGCCCGGTATTGTCATTTATTTTTATTACCTCCCCGTGTCAGTATTGGGTAATTTGCTCACCTGATGCCTTCCTTGGATGTGGTAGCCGTTTCTCAGGATCCCTCTCTGGAATCGAAACCTAATTCTCCATCAACCATCACCACCATGGTAGGCCTCTATCCTACCATTGAAATTTGATAGGGCATAAGTTTGAATGAAGCATCGCCATCACAAGGGATGTGCGATCCATTGGGTTATCATGATTCACCAAAGAAGCGGGCAAGCCCACATCGACCTTTTTTATCTGACAAATGCATCCCTTCCAAAGAGTCGGGACTTCGTGCATGTATTAGCTCTAGAATTACTACGGTTATCCAAGTAGTAGGGTACCATCAAAGAAACTATAACTGATTTAATGAGCCATCTATAGTTTCACAGTCTGAATTAGTTCCTACATAGACATGCATGGATTAATCTTTGAGACAAGCATATGACTACATCCATGCTATAATGGTAAGTGATCTATGAATACATGAATTAGATGAGAATGATGGTAGAGTGCTGAATTTTTCATGTTTTAGTAGGTAGTGTGATATATCTAGGGAGGTTGCAACTAATCCCCATTTTCCCTCAACCAATACATTTGACCAAAAATTGATGTCCAAGCATGAATCTACCTCAAAATCACTATAATTGACTCACTTACACCCTATTACATAATTACCACATCAAAAAGTAACATTTTACTTCATAGATGTCGAATCTGGCAAATAATTGCTGAAAAAACCACTTCTAGGATAAAGCGTAGAGAAACTGATAGAAAGCATAGCGTGCTAGGGAAAATGGAGTTTTGGAGGCCTTCTCGAGGTCCAAATACAGATCTAAAAAGTGTTCTAGAAAGATGGGGATGTCTACTAACTGATGAAATGCTTAAGCAACAAAATTGACATGATTTGGCCCTTCAAACTTGTCTTCTCCCAAAAGTACTCAGAAAGCGTAGTGTTCTGCTCCAAAATGTGGTAGATAGGTCATTTTCAAGTGGTGTTTTTCCATTCATGCATGCTATATTTGACCAAAATTTTCCTCCGGCTACTCCAAAGTGATGTAGAAGTCATGAAGAGTCTGAAAATACAAACCATTTGTCATTTTGAATCCTCCATCAAAAGTGTAGCGTGACCCACGCTATGTTTTCTATTGTATGACAGTTTAAGAAATTGCCAAAAATTTTGGGCTTTCTACACAAATTGGTCTCAAAGATGCCGCAATATCTCTCCAACCATAAGAAATTTTAGAAAACTAAGAGCAGTTTTTTTTCATCTCTGATGGGCCACAATATGCTTTGGAAACAGGTGACTAAAAAGGTCATTTATGGAAAATGTGCCTTCAAAGATTTTTGGAAAATGAAGTGGAATGATGGGCTAGGGGTTTCCTAAATTCTTGAGAAAATTTAGTGGGGTAGGGGGTAATGTTAGGGAGTAATGGAAAGCGAAATATAAGGAAATGAGTGAGGGGAAGGAGTACAAAAGGGAAAAACACAACGAACTTGTTGAAAGTGCAGCGAAAATGCTGGAATGAGTAGCGAATTACTAGGGTTTTCTCTTTTTCGAGGCAATTTTCTCTGAAAATGAAAATTCTAGAAAAATATTATGAGAGAGACAACAAAAATGGCATTCTTTCCACTTATCAGAAAGAAAACGTCTTAGAAGTTCCACCAAGGGATTGTGAAAGAAACAATGGACTTGATTTAAACATCTCTAGTTGTACTAATTGTTTGGATGTACTGTTACAATCTTCATGCACAAGGATGGATGATTTTGTGGACAACTTCATAGAAACAACCATGCGAGTGACATTTTCCAGGGACAACTACACTAGTGTGGAATATTTAGATTGTGGGGTTGGATGTCATAAATGTGTTTCTTCTTATGTTAATTGTGCATGCGCAAGGTCTCAAATACCTTCTCATGAAAATTATTTATTTGAAAGCTCCACTCTGAAAGGTAAAAATAACAAAGAGAAGGATGTGTTTCTTGATGGTTGGACATTGGAGACAAATACACATATCACACTTCTATGTATAGTAAAAATCTCTCCACTGCAAGCCAGTCCCTTTTATGTTTCAGAAAAGGCCAAGATTCAAGTTGTTGCAGAGTCAATTTTTTTATCAAATGAGATAAGCGGTGCATCTATAATAAATCAAGCTTACCATCAAGTATGGGTTATTCTTCATATGATCTCCTTTTCTGTGATCACTTGGAAACTAGTGGATTGAAGGCTGAGAAAATGGAGATGATAGCAGACAACATTTTAGGCAAGTCTAGAATTCGCCAGGAAGATTCAAAAAGAAAAATAGAATGTAGTTGATGAGCCAGGATGGAATATTGACTATAGTACAATGAGTGTTTCACATTTGGGTTAAAATTTTTGATGTTCATGATGGAGGGGTGGATCTTATATTTCCCATCATGAAAATGAGATAGCTCACATATCTACTGCTTGTAATGAAAACATTGTGCCTTACTGGATTCATAATGGCTTTGTAACAATTGGTGCTGAGAATATGTCTGAATCTTTAGGAAACTATGTCACACTTCACTTTGAAGGACTGTGAAGACTTTATTTGCTTTTCAAAAGCAAGTTGAAGAAGTTCTGTAAGACCCAGAGACACTAGAAAATGTTGTAAGTCTTGCAGAAAAGTCTCTGTAATGAGTTTCCATTTGATTTAAATGCAAAGTATTATGTAATGGAAACAACAACAATGATTTGTAGTATAAGATAGGTATAGGCATAAATACCCCTCAGTTGATGTAGGTAGATTAAGCTTCAGGAGATGTTGAGCATGCATTAGTAAACATTGTGGAATGATACTTTTATTTTGAAGCAAGATGCAATAAAGAGGGCTATTTAAGAAACTCATTGAACTTTTGTTGGGAATTATGTTTATATGTTGTATAAGTTTGACTATAACAGTGAGAAAAATAGGATCCATCCCTTTTATTTTCATTTGACAAGGAGTTCTAGGGCATCCCTGACATGCCAATTTTGGGCTTAACTAACAATGGTTGCCTTTCACAACACTATTCTTACATAATAAATACTACCCAACTTAACCTGCAAAAACGTTTTTTCCCACCTTGTTCTTTAGCTAAAGTTGAGGGTCCATTTAAAATGGTCAAATCTATCCAAATATCACAATTCCCATCATTCTCATTTCTTGCACAAAAATCCTAAAGAAAGTGACGGCCAACAAACCTCTACCACACCCATTGAATCACCCTTAAGTCAATTCTATTCCTTCGATGTTAACTGATCTTCTAATTTACCTTGAAATGAAGAGGCCAATTCTTGAATAAAGGTAAGAGCATGAGCCAAAAATTTCTTGAATAAATCTAACTACTTGGTCCACTTAACACAATTGAAACACCAACAATGAAATATTGATCTTTCTCTTAATCTAGTTCTACTAGTCGCATCTACATTATTTCTTCCCATTCTATATCTACAAATGCTTCCAACTACTACAAATCTAAGTGTCTTGGGTAGCCTGGTCTAAATTCTTAGAGATAATTTATATCTAATAAGGTTGCATCATGCACATCGGTGATTTTATCATCCACAACCTAAACCTCCTAAAACTTATCTCTCTTCTCCAAAGGATTATTGAGTGCTTGAGCCTCATTGTTTGACATTGCTTTGAAAATGCTTGACATTTCTTTGAAAATGCCAATATTTAAATGGTTATGTTGTTCCATGTGATCTTGAGGCTTAAATATGTTTTGAGTAGATTTTAGAAGGAAATTGTGGCACCTATAGAGTGTTACTTGTGTTTATTGAGGAATGTTGGTTAAGATTGGATTTTTGGTGTATTCCTTGATAATATTTGAATTTGTTCATGAGTTGACTTTAGCACTTATGTCTTTCCTAATATGATTTTAGGTAGCAAGAGTGATACATATTTGTACATCTTGAGTAATGAAGCAAAAGGGTATAATGAATCGAATGTGTTGGATGGTTGTGGAAACCATATAAATGAATGTATGGAAGATGTAGTTGTCTTATGGATGAGATTTCCATATTTTCATGTGAGTTATGGAAGTAACTCTTTAGATATGTATATGTTGAAGAATTGGTGTTGATGAATATCACATACATAGTTATATTTTGTAATATGGTTTGTTGTATACTTGAGGATTAAATGGAATACAGATTCGTCATCTAAATCTAGTTAAGATATGGATGCTTGCATTCTCTATCGATCTCACTTCTAAAATGTAATATAAATTCAATAAGAATGAATTGACATATTTTAATTTCCATAGTATGGTGAGAATATGTGGTTATGCCCTTGTGTTCATGCATGTATGGATGCTTGATTAACTTGCAGGAAGGTTCTTAAGGAAAGTTCTATGTTATGAGACTAGAAGACAAATAAAGGTACTTTTTTATTAACATTATCATGTTGAATTGTACATATAATCTTTTAAATTAAAGTTGAGAATATATGTGATACTGAAAATCTCCATAAGATGAGTTAACAATTTAGGAAAAGTATTATTGTTTTTATTTTTTTTTAAGTAAAAAGAGGGAAGTTCCTGCTATATTAATTGGCAAAATATACAGTTGTTCCTGGACTACCTAAGTGGAAACCGAAACGGTGTCAGCCCTTGTCCAAAATAGACTAGTTTACCAACAATCATCCTCGTAAGAAACCAAGACTAATGGAGTTTCATTGTTGTAACTATGACTATTGTCTTAAGGAAATTAACTATAATCATACATAGAGCTGTAAAGTAAGACTGGAACCTTAAGAAAGAACATGAAATTTACCCAGTGGTGTCTAAGGTGGCATCCATATCCTTAGCATGTTCCTTAGATGGAATGACGAAAAACTGCAAGAAAATTGGGCATCTCCATCCCAGTGGAGCATTGGAGAAGGCGTCATAGAGCATGTCTAAACATTGGCCCATGAGGGTGCCATGGTGGACATGGTCCGCCATCTGGCCCCGCAGATAAAAAATAAATTCAAGGAGGTCTGAGTGGAGGAGAGGTGGCAGGACACACCATTGATTCTACATGGAAGAAATGGGATTTGGTGTGAAGACTGTGCCACCATCCCTTGTCATGTCATCCTAATGCATTTCCACGGGCTTGCTTGAAGCTTCTTCTCAGTGCCTCTCTAGGTTTTCTTCCCTACCAGCTCCCTCACTTCCTTCTCTTTCATCCAAGGTGAATCCAACCTCTGGGACTATATCTTGAGATGTTATTTCTTCTGGTATCTCCTCCTCAATGAGGCAGGTGGAGAATTCCTCATGTGTCGGCTCATTCTTACCATATTGATGTTTCTTGGTTACAGGCATGGAGGATTCTGCTTGAAAGTCACTTGGTGGTGCCCAATTGTCAGGAATCATGAAGAGAAGATGCTCCGGAGGGTCCTGAATTGGCTCCTCCGGGATAACTTCTTCAACATATGCCATTGGTGGCTCCAAAATAGCTTTTGCAACCGATGACCTGGGAGGATTTATGAGCTCAATCCTTCTATGTAATATTTGGTTGCGAGCAATGGAGAGTGCTCTTTCCATCCTTTGCATCAACCTCCGTTGGGCAGCAAAGGCATACCAAGTTGAGCCACGACATGGCTTCCCTAGTTCGTGGGGCATAGAGGTGAAGAAGCAAGTAAATGTTGTGCAGAGGGCGTAAAGGTCACTGCTCCAAGGCTTCCAGTTGTAGAGCTAGTGCAGAATGAGCTGGAAATGAAATAAGGCATGGCTCAGGCGTGTCAGGAGTAGGAGGGCTTACGGGATGTTCATCACCATTAAGTCCCCTTCATAAGTGAGTTTCATAAATGGACTGCTCGTGCGAGGGGAGATTCCTCTATCAGATAGGCGGTAGCTGGAGCCACCTCCCATCCTTAATGCTAATGGGATGGGAGTCAAATGACCTCGTTAATGTCCATGCCTGACTCCACTCCGTGTGTCTTTAGTGGACTACGTAGCACCCCATCCGGGGGGGAAAAGTATTATTGTTACAAATACTTTGAAATTGGAATTTAATGTGGGCATACCCAGGGCATTCTAAGATAACATGTTTTTTTATCATCCACCTTCTTAGTATCACAAAGATGATACATTATTTTATCCCACGACATTTTAGAAATTGTCCAATGCCCTATTTCACTATGGAACTCATGAAAGTTTGTCCTTATTAAACAAAATTTTAGGAAGTAATTTTTAAATGTATAATATATTTGTTTAAGTGGTATATAACACTGTCTTAAAAACCTTGGGATTTTTGTTTCAATATTTTGATGAGGACATCGATATAGTATTATGATTTTAAATTAGGAATTTGATCTTAAAATTCTATTATGAGCATCCATTGGTTGAGTGATGATGGACCTTTTGTGCTAGTTGAATTATTTTTTCTGGTTAAAGTTTGATTTTATGTTTCCTAGGATTGATGTTAGATATAAAGGGTGTTAAAAATCGGTATACCTTATGCATTTTCTGTGTTAAATCAAAACTTAAAAATGACTTGTTCATTAATGGGCCACAATGTCTGACAACAAGAGGCGACGAGTGTGGGGGGATAGTATGTGATCACGAAGGGAATATTATTGTCCACTATGCTTGGGGGTTAGGGAACACTTCAAACAATACCTCCGTGGTATATTCTTTTTGGCAAGGTAATACCACAGAGGGAGTAATACCACAAAACTGGATCAGATTAAACCGTAAACCATGATTTATACCCAATGTGAGGGAAAATTCACTACCAGAAATTTTCGTATTTATGGAAATGGGGCGAATGGAAGATTGGAGCTCCAAAATGAAGGAGAGAAATACATTTTTTTCTTCTCTCCCTCATAAAAACCCGGGGTAACACTCTATACTACTTTTTTTTTTAAATAAATTAGGGACGAAAAATAAAAGTTTAAAAAAACCACTTAAATATAAAAAAAATCACCCAATAAAAATTTGGAACCCCTTTAATTTTTCCACTGAGTGAAATTTTGCCCCTAAAATCACCCATGAAGGAAAACCAACAATTATGGATTGAAAACTAGCAAAAATATTATTTTAATGAAATTTTCAATATGAGATGCATATATTACACAATCCAAGTGTAGTAGGAATTTTTCGGATTGTTTAATCTCATTATTGAATTACCATCGAATATCAAGAAAAAATGCATCACCAATGCAAATTGGAAAAGGAGAAAAACATTGACCAGGAGGGAAATGAAAATTCTTAGATACAATTTGTGAGTGAAAATGAGGTGGGACTTGCACCCATTCAAGGGCACTTGTGCCCATTCACTACTTTTATGCTCACACCCAAATAAACTACTTTCAAGGAGACTAGCCCAAAGAAACTACTTTCAAGGAGACTCGCGACCAAATAAACTACTTTCAAGGAGACTGGCCCAAAGAAACTACTTTCAAGGAGAGTTGCGCCCTTTCAAGAAGACTCACGCCCAAGGAGATAGCTTGTGGAGGGAACAAGGAGAGAGTTCACTAGCTGCAAGGTTAGAGAGATCTTCTGGAGGGCACCGAGAGAGATCTCACAAGTTGCAGGGTTAGAGAGATCAAGCAGAGGGCACCGAGAGAGAGATCTCATGGAGGGCACCGGCCAAGAGAGAGAGAGCTCGTGATGAGAATGGTAAGTTGTTGAAAATACTTCTCTGTATTCTCATAAAATGCCTTAGGGTGATCAGTGATGTCTTCAGCTTGGAATTCATTGTGAATGTGGAGGATAATAGTGGCATCCATGTTGACCATTCCCAACTTCCATAGATCTCCCATTTGATATTGAACCAGTGAAAAGGGCCCTTGAATCTACACCATCCAAAGCTTATCCTCTTGAAGAAAAATTTATAACCCTAATATTATGACGGTTAAATTTATAACCCTAATATAAGAAATAACAATGTTGGGGTTAAATTTCTTCAATGATTTCTATTCAACTCCAAATAGACTAAACATTGTTAACATTCTTAAACTTTCATATTACTTCCCAAGATTCATATTTTTTGTTCCTCACATACACCTTTCTCTTAATCCTCTTCATCCTACATTACTCCTACCTCATGTCCCAAAATCCACCTCCTTTACATCCCGCTTTACCCCTATTCCAGTTATATACAAATTCTTAGATACAATTTGTGAGTGAAAATGAGGTGGGACCTCTCATCTCCACTCAACTCACTTGAATACCTCAATGGCACGTCAATTGCACAAGAGAGTAGTCTAAAGAAATAGTGTGAAGAATCATAAGGGTATTGTTAATGGAACAATGGATCCTAATAGGCTAGTGAAATATATCCATAGAAATACTTGGAAACATGTGGAAATCAACCCACATAAAAATCGTGGAGACAATTAAGAAGGGGAAAAGAAAGAAGTGGGGAGAAAAACGATGGTGGAGACAATAAAAAGGGAGGTGGAAACTTGGTTGGTGATGAATCCAAAGTTGGAGGTGAAGACAAGAAAGCTCCAAGAACTCATTAATGTTTTGGTAAGAATTCTTAGGCATGACTATTACTAGCATAGGTCCATATTAACCCTATACTTATCAAGCATTGAGAATTGTAGATGCTACACCTCTTCCCATAGGCCTGTGGGTAGAGTTTCCTTTCCTGTGGGAAAATTTTCCTTTCTATGTGCCTAAATGACCACCATATAAGATGATTGTGCATCTCTAATGTGTGTGATGAATCTTGATGTGTCACACTCATTAGAGAGGCACAATCCTCTTATATGGTGGTCACTTAGGCACATAGAAATGAAAGTGGGAAGAGTTTCCTTGGTATGTGCTGAAATGTCCACCTTATAAGAGGATTGTGCCTCTCTAATGAGTGTGATACATATAGATGTCTCACACTCATTAGAGAGGCACAATCCTCTTATATGGTGGTCATTTTGGCACATTGAAAGGAAACTTTTTCCAAAGACATGTGGTTAGATTTGTAGCATCTACAACTCCACTCACAGGCTTGTGGAAAAAGTTGTGGATGCTACAACTCTACCCACAAGACTGTGGGAAGATTTGTAGAAAACAAAAATCTACCCTCAGGCCTATGTTGAAGAGTTTTCTAGAGGGATACCTAATAACATGCTCCATAATTGGGAATTATTCAATGTTGAGTGATGTCCAATACATCGAGTGGCTCAATGGAGAGATTGAGCAAATGTTTGAGATAATGGTGGCACAAGATCTAACAAATCCTCCACATATCCCTACCATATATAGCATAAAATAAATCCCTTTCCAGTATCTCAATTGGGCATGGAAGAAACCCAAGAAGCAACTAATATAGGAAGTGATGATACTAATGTACAAGACCTCCTATACTAGTTCCAAGAAGCAAGGGAAGAGGTCCTTGGATGGATAACCAGTGCAAAGTCAAGGAGGGAAGTAGAAAGTAGAGGTATACAAATTTCTTTAATGTGGCATGAAAAAATTATTTCTGACCAACAATTTAAGTCTCAATTTCTCAAAATGAAACACATGGATACCATACAACAACTAAAAAATAAGAACTTAACCCTAATAGCAAAGATGGAGGGAGTAAGTGCAAGTTTGAAAAAAATGTAGTTTTAGAGAGATATATCATTAGAGTAGATAAAGTTATGGAGGATATGTTATCTTATATACTCCCATCAACAAACACCATCAACAAGGAAGAAACCCAATAAGCATACAAAGAAACTCTTGCATTCAAACCATTGCCACATGATGCAAACACAAGTTGACACATGGGATGGGATAGACAACAATTGTTGCACACATGTTGTTTGTGCAAATTGGTTGGTAGTTTAGAAGTAAAAATCATTGTGAATATGACCATAATAAAGAAACACCTTTGACATAATAAAAGTTATAATGTTTTATCCAAGTAAAAATCCATTAAAAATTGGAAATTATACAAGAAGGGTTAGACAAAAATAATATGTGTGGCCCTTTATTTCAATCAACGAAGGGTGTATGGGGCTAAATATGATCTCTTTTGAACTTGTTCATTATTTTGAATCCCTTTGAATACTTACCTAGACAAGGAGGCTCATGCCCATTCCAAGAAACTAATTTTATTCTTGCACCCATTCACAAGAAGAGATAGAGATCTCGAGCTCATGGTTAGAGATAGCTCGTAGAGGGCACAGGGAGAGAGCTCACTAGCTGCAATGTTAGAGAGAGATCACAGAGGGCACCGGAAGAGAGCTCACAACTTGCAGGGTTACAGAGATCTCATGGAGGGCACCGACCAGGAGAGAGCACTCGTGAAGAGAATGGTAAGTTGTTGAAAATACTTCTTTGTATTCTCATAAAATGCCTTAGGGTGATCAATGATGTCTTGAGCTTGGAATTCATTAAGAATGTGGAGGATAATAGTGGCATCCATGTTGACCATTCCCAACTTCCGTAGAGCTCCCATTTGATCTTGAACAAGTGAAAAGGGCTCTTGAGTCTACACCATCCAAATCTTATACTCTTCAAGAAAAAATTATAACCCTAATATTATGACGGTTAAATTTATAACCACAAGGGAGGATTCCTTGGTGACCTCAAGGGATCGAATAACAAGTTTGATATCCAATCCTACCACCCCCTATCTTAATAACTTGTTAGTTGATCTAGGTCTAGGATTTGTAAGGTGATTGTTGTCATCAAATTGTCCAAAAACTTTTAGGGTAAAGTTACATGCGAAAAAATCCCAACATAATAAGATACTAGAAAGAGCAACACTATGGTAATCACTATGAGCATACTATGATACTAGTAATGAACTAGTGTTACATCTTGATTGATTGACCGTTTCTGTCATTAATGGTTTTACAGGACGCACAAGCAAATAGGTATTTTTCAGATCTATCTTCATTGAGTGAGGGAAGTTCAGGTAGAATAGAGGAAAGTGAGACATCTAGTAGGTCTAATAGGTAGAGATCAACTAAAGGTGAGAAGATCAAAAGAAAATTCCATAAACACATGGATTTTTTTTCTTTTGAAAGGGGGATCATGTTCTTATGATCATGAGAGCATAGATGAAATCAAGGTGCCCTTTAGGTACAAACATATAGTGAAACAATGGGTACCCAAGGATCTTCCTGAAATAAACACTGAATTTTGTGTAAATGAAAGGATATACCAGATTGCTCCATCGTCATTACATGGTTTGGGGATATTTTCCATGGATGGCATAAAGGTTTTTTATGCCATATTAACTCAATTGATGGAGTACGTCAGACCCTGTTGTATCTACAAATATTGAATAAAAATAGTCCAATATACAAAAAGTATGCAAAGATATGGCTTGGCTGCAAATTATATACAACTAAAAAACAATGATCAAAATAAAGGAGTACCTATCTACATTGATGGAAGGCCAAAAGCAATGAGGAATATTGCAGGGTTTATAAACAATACACAACCCACGACCACAAATAAGCAACTCCATTGCGTATTTGAGGGGCATGAAGGAAACTGTGTATTAGTATGTGTAATGAAATCAATAGCTGCGGGGGAAGAGATATTGATTTATTACAATTTGAATCGAATAGATAAAAATGTTGCTATTATGGGCGCGGTACATATACTAATTTACCCAACCTGTAAGCAATGACTCTCATATTTTATGATTTTCATTATGTTCTATTTTTGTTATCAACATTTGAATTTCTCATAAATTTGAGTTTATTTCTCATGATAATGATCATGGTTCTAATTTTACTGTAATGTGGCAGGATGATTGTGGTAAATCAATAGAGGCCTCAAAACAGGTAAATTAACAACAATTTTTGAATTGCATTTAATGTGAATTTCATTTATGTGGCGATCAATTATTTAACTTGTTTACATAACTAAATTATCATTTATTTTGTCGAATATGTAGTCGGCAGGACATTATGTTGACGATGATTCTCTTGCCGAAAGGGATTTGTATGAATCCCCCGAACCTATGATTTTAATAAGGAAAATGATCAATAAAGGAAACAAGGAACTATCTCACTTGTTAAATATTCTAGATCAAAATCTTGAGGTCGAAGAAAGGATCATAGAAGTTATGACAAGGCTTAAGAAATATAAGGTAATAACCATAATTTCAATCTTTTTTATTTTTATGTCATAAGATCAATTATGAAAGATTAATTTTAAACTTTTACATTATCTAAACGAAAAAAGGGTTTCTTTCTTATATAGAAATTTTTGGATCCTGTTGACACTGACATGCATGGTATCGATAGTAGTGTCGCTTCACAGACACCACAGGGTCCCAACGTAGGCCCTCATATAGATGCCAGTATGTAGCTATTCATATCCCCACCTTCCACAACAATAGGTGGGAGCCATGACACACCCACTGAGGAAGCGGCCACACAAGTAGGCTCTGGAGGTGGTGACAGAGATGAGGCCAATGATTTGACAAACTATATGGTTGATTTTCCTAAAGAAAGATGTGTGACCAACACAGGGACCCTTAAGGGAACCTTTATGGTCAACAAGGAAGGGCTTCCATTAAAGCAGGTTAAAGTCCTAGGTAATTTTTAAATTTTTATTTTTTTCATGTTCTCTATGTAGACAAATATAAATCATCTAAATTATTATTTTTAAATCAATAATCATATAATCATTTTGTATGTAGGGAACAACAATTTTTACAAGTCCTTGGAGAATAAGGCTTTGCTTATTTTTGGGACCACCATATGGGAGACATGGAATTCCCAAAATCCAACCTCAAAAAAGAAATGATGGATTATCTCGAAAACCTTTTTGGTGTAGAT
>JASDQU010102584.1:12517-27720 GCA_032191745.1 Picea mariana | reverse complement strand
TCAGTATCTTCCTAAATTAGCAGCACAATCTATGCATGCAGTGGATTGCATTTGGGATGTGAACTCCATCAAAAAAATTGAAAGGGAGTAGCTATTGGAGAAAGGTACAATGAGGAAAGTGAGAGGTAATTAAAATGTGGATATTTTTAATAAACACAAATTTCTCGTTTTGTTGTGTATATGATCATACTCATTTAATATTTATTATTAATGTTTACCATGGTTATAACTAATATTTAATATTGGTGAATTGTGCTTTTGTGATCGGTCAGTTTCTCAAGATTGGGATGCACTAAATTTATACATTGCAAATAATTTGGACTAGATGAAGGTACGGATTGATACATGTAAAGAACGTCATGGTGGTAGGTTATCACGGAAAGAACTGTCTGAATTGGTTAGATAAGCTCGTCGTAATGGAGATTTCGATTTTACGCAGAGGGAAATGGATTTAGCATATTGTTTGAAAGATGGAAAGGCAAGAAAATTCACCCATTTTATTCAGTTATTTTATATTATATTAATGTGAGTGTAGGTGTGTTTTTTTCATATTATACTTTCCAAATTATATAAATTTGTTTATTATTAATTGAGAATGCATCTTTTACATGTTTGGCATATTGCAGTTGAAACACCACAAGGCTATGTGGTGCAATGGTCGTAAGTTTCGCATCAAACAGTTGGATGAAACCAGAAAAACTTCAGATAGTGGGATAACTGCAATATTCTAAGTCACTAATGTTTCCTTTATGAGTGACAGAAATCCCCAAGAATATGAAAATAGATACTATGGGTTTTTGAATGATATTATTGAGTGTGACTTTAATTCCTTCAAATTAGTTTTGTTCTATGTCAAATGGTATAGGTTACGAATGAATGAAAATGATGAGGAAAGAACCATTATTCAACATGCCCACCGATTTCTGATGATTAAAATAATGATGTTTGAAAACACAAATGATGAGTATGTTT
Organism: Picea mariana; assembly: GCA_032191745.1. NCBI lineage: Eukaryota > Viridiplantae > Streptophyta > Pinopsida > Pinales > Pinaceae > Picea > Picea mariana. The sequence goes on along the minus strand of JASDQU010102584.1, from coordinate 26,748 downwards.
TTCCAAGTCAATGTGAACAAGTCTTTTACTCAAAGGTTCCAGGTAAGAGGGATTGGTCATTTGTTGTTAGATACGATCCAAGAGGAAGTCCAGTAAAGTATACCATAGATGAGGAAGATGATATTAAAGAAGAAGATGATGTATAACTAGAGCAAGAAGAATATGGGTCGACAAATGAAGAAGATGGAGAAGATGAACTAGTCGTAGGAGATAATGCGCCAGTTCTTGATGATGATATCGATGAAGATATGCTAAAAAATGACATTGATGATGATGATGATATCATCAATAGTTTCAACAGTGTTTCTGAACTGGATACTGATACAGATATTGAGTTGGATGATCAAGAAGAAGATACAAAAGAAGGATGATACAAATGTTGCATTGGTCGATGAGGTACGTAACTATATATTTTAATTTGTATGAATTATTATTCTCTTTAAATAATTTTTAATTATGTGGGTTAATTACATGTTTTAAAGTTTTATTTCATTTTTTTTCTGGTAGTTTCTATGTATGATTAATATGTTTCTTTTGTTTGTTATATATTTTATATATTGGGTATTGGGGAATTGAGAGTGATGTGAGGCGCGGGAGGGGCCATATGAGCTTTCACCTTTATGTGGTTGGCCTTGTTTAGTAGAGAATAAATTATTCTCGAAACCAAGAGAAGTTCATTCATTCATATTTATACTCAATGATCACTACAGACCCACTCTATATATCATGACATCTTGTCCTCGCTTCGTTTTAATTTTTTGATTGGTATACGAGGGTATTTCTTTTCATTTATATTTTGTTCACTATTTTGTGATGTGGTAGAATAGCAATAACACTACAAATTCTAGATCTCCATACAACATAATCATAGATTCCATTGATTTGGAAATTTTGTTTCTTTCCAACATCATTATATTCACTATAGATTGTTTAGAGGACAATTCCTTTGCACAACAAAATTTAAACCTCATATAGGTTGGCTAACAAAACCATCATTTTTTGAAACACTACTCATATATACATGAATATAGTTTCCAAGAAACCAAAAAGTAAATTTCCCCTCAGGATTCTAAGATTGACTTGTTATAGGAATCTTGTTTGACATACCTACAACAAACTCGACCCTCTTGTTGATTAACATGTTGAAAAATTGGTTCAATGAAGTTCACTCTCCCTTTGTTGATCAATTCTCTGGGTTATTTCTCTTCTTTTAGATGCAACTAAGACCCCCTATGTCTCATTATTTAATAACATAGGCCACTCCTATGATGTAACAATTTTTCAACATGTTAATCAACCTCGCCAAACGCACAAAGAGTCATAACGAAACACACGAAGAGCCTGGACAAGGTTGGATGACCAAGGGAAAGGCATGGCGAGCTGGCAAGAGGGGCACCCAAACACAACGCAATTCCATTTGGAAAGATGGGAACCCAAATGCACGAAGATTCGTAATGAAAATGACCACACAAGGGAGCACTAAGCAAAATGATGAGCTGCAGGACGGATAAGAACTAGATTTGGCTTCGAGGTATATTTTTTAATATGGCATGGCCAAGGCTGGGCGACCAAGGGAAATGCAAGGCAAGTTGGCAAGAGGGGCACCCAAATGAAATGCAAGGCAAGTAGGCAAGATGGGCACCCAAACGGATGAATAGACGTAACGAAAAGAAACACACAAGGGAGCAATAGGCAAAAAGACGAGCCAGATGATAGGTAAGAAGCAATTTTGTCTTGGAAGTAACTTTTTTAATACGGCCTGGCTGAGGTTGGGTGACCAAGAGATCTTTTAATAAGGCATTTAAGTTTCAACCTTGTGACCATACTCCCCACAGAACCCAAACACTATGATTTCTCAGAATGTGCTGGCGAAGTCATTAGAGAAACATCCGTCGATCTCTGGTCAACATTGTTTATGGTTGAGACTAGGATGGTATCTGATCATCTTCGAGCCCCCAAATTTCGTTCTTGATTAATGAAAACATCCTTGGAAAATTATTTCACAGTGGTTCATCTTTCATAAATCCAATAATTTCACCTCTGACAATGAAATACGAATGCCCTCAATAGTCCCTATTAATCATTACTCTGGTCCCGAAGGCCAACACATTAGGACCAGACTCCTATTGTGTTACTCTATGCTAATTTATTCAGAGCATAAGATTTCTTTGAGAACTTTAATTTTTTCAAAGTAGCAACGTCAGAATCACGACCCAGCCAATTAAATCCAGGAGCACGCCGCCGGAAAAAGGGACGGAGGGGCAAGTGCACACCGAGTAGGCGGACCGACCTTTATGATCCAATATCCAACTACGAGCTTTTTAACTACAACAACTTCAATATACAATATTAGAGATGGAATTACCATGGATGCTGGCACCAACCTTTCCCTCCAATGGTTCTTCGTTAAGGGATTTAGATTATACTCATTCCAATTATCAAACTCGATGAGCCTGATATTGTTATTTATTTTCATTACCTCCCCATGTCAGTATTGGGTAATTTGCTCGCCTGATGCCTTCCTTGGATGTGGTATCCGTTTCTCAGGATCCCTCTCCGGAATCGAAACCTAATTCTCCATCAACCATCACCACCATGGTAGGCCTCTATCCTACCATCGAAAGTTGATAGGGCATAAATTTGAACGAAGCATCGCCAGCACAAGGGATGTGTGATCCGTGGAGTTATCATGATTCACCGAAGAAGCGGGCAAGCCCATGCCGACCTTTTTTATCTGACAAATGCATCCCTTCCAAAGAGTCGGGACTTCATGCATGTATTATCTCTAGAATTACTACGGTTATCCAAGTAGTAGGGTACCATCAAAGAAACTATAACTGATTTAATGAGCCATCTGTAGTTTCACAGTCTGAATTAGTTCCTACATAGACATGCATGGATTAATCTTTGAGACAAGCATATGACTACATCCATGCTATAATGGTAAGTGATCTATGAATACATGAATTAGATGAGAATGATGGTAGAGTGCTAAATTTTTCATGTTTTAGTAGGTAGTGTGATATATCTAGGGAGGTTACACCTAATCCCCATTTTTCCTCAACCAATACATTTGACCAAAAATTGATGTCCAAGCATGAATCTACCTCCAAATCACTATAATTGACTCATTTACACCCTATTACATCATTACCACATCAAAAAGTAACATTTTACTTCATAGATGTCGAATCTGGCAAATGATTGCTGAAAAAACCACTTCCAGGACAAAGCATAGCGAAACTGATAGAAAGCATAGCGTGCTAGGAAAAATGGAGTTTTGGAGGCCTTCCCGAGGTCCAAATACAGATCTAAAAAGTGTTCTAGAAAGTTGGGGATGTCTACTAACTAATGAAATGCTTAAGCAACAAAATTGACATGATTTGGCCCTTCAAATTTGTCTTCTCCCAAAAGTACTCAGAAAGCCTAGCGTTCTGCTCCAAAATGTGGTAGAAAGGTCATTTTCAAGTGGTGTTTTGCCATTCATGCATGCTATATTTGACCAAAATTTTCCTCCAGATACTCCAAAGTGATGTAGAAGTCATGAGGATTCTGAAAATACAAACCATTTGTCATTTTGAATCCTCCATCAAAAGTGTAGCGTGCCCCGCGCTATGTTTTCTGTTGTATGACAGTTTAAGAAATTGCCAAAAATTTTGGGTTTTCTACACAAATTGGTCTCAAAGATGCCACAATATCTCTCCAACCATAAGAAATTTTAGAAAACTAAGAGCAGTTTTTTTTCATCTCTGATGGGCCACAATATGATTTGGATACAGGTGACTAAAAAGGCCATTTATGGAAAATGTGCCTTCAAATATTTTTGGAAAATGAAGTGGAATGATGGGTTAGGGGTTTCCTAAATTCTTGAGAAAATTTAGTGGGGTAGGGGGTAATGTTAGGGAGTAAGGGAAAGAAAAATATCAGGAAATGAGTGAGGGGAAGGAGTACAAAAGGTAAAAACACAATGAACTTGTTGAAAGCGCAGTGAAAATGCTGGAATGAGTAGCGAATTAAGGGTTTTCTCTTTTTCGAGGCAATTTTCTCTGAAAATGAAAATTCTAGAAAAATATTATGAGAGAGACAACAAAAATGGCATTCTTTCCACTTATCAGAAAGAAAACGTCTTAGAAGTTCCACCAAGGGATTGTGAAAGAAACAATGGATTTGATTTAAACATCTCCAGTTGTACTAATTGTTTGGATGTACTGTTACAATCTTCATGCACAAGGATGGATGATTTTGTGGACAACTTCATAGAAACAACCATGCGAGTGACATTTTCCAGGGACAACTACACTAGTGTGGAATATTTAGACTGTGGGGTTGGATGTAATAAATGTGTTTCTTCTTATGTTAATTGTGCATGCGAAAGGTCTCAAATACCTTCTCATGAAAATTATTTAGTTGAAAGCTCCACTCTGAAAGGTAAAAATAGCAAAGAGAAGGATGTGTTTCCTGATGGTTGGACATTGGAGACAAATACACATATCACACTTCTATGTACAGTAAAAATCTCTCCACTGCAAGCAAGTCCTTTTTATGTTTCAGAAAAGGCCAAGATTCAAGTTGTTGCAGAGTCAAATTTTTCATCAAAAGAGCTAAGCGATGCATCTATAATCAATTTCTTACCATCAAGTATGGGTTATTCTGCATATGATCTCCTTTTCCGTGATCACTTGGAAACTAGTGGATTGAAGGCTGAGAAATGGAGATGATAGCAGACAACATTTTAGGCAAGTCTGGAATTCGCCAGGAAGATTCAAAAAGGAAAATAATAGTAGTTGATGAGCCAGGATGGAATATTGACTATAGTACAATGAGTGTTGCACATTTGGGTTACTGTTTTTGATGTTCATGGTGGAGGGGTGGATTTTATATTTCCCATCATGAAAATGAGATAGCTCACATATCTACTGCTTGTAATGAAAACATTGTGCCTTACTGGATTCATAATGGCTTTGTAACAATTGGTGCTGAGAATATGTTTGAATCTTTAGGAAACTATGTCACACTTCACTTTGAAGGACTGTGAAGACTTTATTTGGTTTTCAAAAGCAAGTTGAGGAAGTTCTTTAAGACCCAGAGACACTAGAAAATGTTGTAAGTCTTGCAGAAATGTCTCTGTAATGAGTTTCCATTTGATTTAAATGCAAAGGATTATCTAATGGAAACAACAACAATGATTTGTAGTATAAGATAGGTATAGGCATAAGTACCCCTCAGTTGATGTAGGTAGACTAAGCTTCAGGAGATGTTGAGCATGCATTAGTAAACATTGTGGAATGATATTTTTATTTTGAGGCAAGATGCAATGAAGAGGGCTATTTAAAAAAGTCATTGAATTTTTGTTGGGAATTATGTTTATATGTTGTATAAGTTTGACTATAAAAATGAGCAAAATAGGATCCATCCCTTTTATTTGCATTTGACAAGGAGTTCCATGGCATCCGTGACATGCCAATTTTGGGCTTAACTAACAATGGTTTCCTTTCACAACACTATTCTTACATAATAAATACTACCCAACTTAACCTGGAAAAACGTTTTTTCCCACCTTGTTTTTTAGCTAAAGTTGAGGGTCCATTTAAAATGGTCAAATCTATCCAAATATCACAATTCCCATCTTTCTTATTTCTTGCACAAAAATCCCAAAGAAAGTGAAGGCCAACAAACCTCTACCACACCCATTGAATCACCCTTAAGTCAATTCTATTGCTTCGATGTTAACTGATCTTCTAATTTACCTTGAAATGAAGAGGCCAATTCTTGAATAAAGGTAAGAGCATGAGCAAAAAATTGCTTGATTACATCTAACTACTTGGTCCACTTAACACAATTGAAACACCAACAATGAAATATTGATCTTTCTCTTAATTTAGTTCTCCTAGTTGCATCTACATTAATTCTTCCCATTCTATATCTACAAATGCTTCCAACTACTACAAATCTAAGTGTCTTGGGTAGCCTGGTCTAAACTCTTAGAGAGAATTTCTATCTAATAAGGTTGCATCATGTACATCGGTGATTTTATCATCCACAACCTAAACCTCCTAAAACTTATCTCTCTTCTCCAAAGGATTATTGAGTGCTTGAGCCTCATTGTTTGACATTGCTTTGAAAATGCTCGCCATTTCTTTGAAAATGCCAATATTTAAATGGTTATGTTGTTGCATGTGATCTTGAGGCTTAAATATGTTTTGAGTAGATTTTAGAAGGAAATTGTGGCACCTATAGAGTGTTACTTGTGTTTATTGTGGAATGTTGGTTAAGATTGGATTTTTGGTGTATTCCTTGATAATATTTGAATTTGTTCATGAGTTGACTTTAGCACTTATGTATTTCCTATTATGATTTTAGGTAGCAAGAGTGATACATATTTGTACATCTTGAGTATTGAAGCAAAATGGTATAATGAATCGAATGTGTTGGATGGTTGTGGAAACCATATAAATGAATGTATGTAGGATGTAGTTGTCTTATGGATGAGATTTCCATATTTTCATGTGAGTTATGGAAGTAACTCTTTAGATATGTATATGTTGAAGAATTGGTGTTGATGAATATCACATACATAGTTATATTTTATAATATGGTTTGGTGTATACTTAAGGATTAAATGGAATATAGATTTGTCATCTAAATCAAGTTAAGCTATGGATGCTTGCATGCTCTACTGATCTCACTTCTAAAATGTAATTTAAATTCAATAAGAATGAATTGACATATTTTAATTTCCATAGTATGGTGAGAATATGTGGTTATGCCCTTGTGTTCATGCATGTATGGATGCTTGATTAACTTGGGGGAAGGTTGTTAAGGAAAGGTCTATGTTATGGGACTAGAAGACAAATAAAGGTATTTTTTTATTAACATTATCATGTTGAATTGTACATATAATCTTTTAAATTAGAGTTAAGAATATATGCGATACTGAAAATCTCCATAAGATGAGTTAACAATTTAGGAAAAGTATTATTGTTTTTATTTATTTTTTAAGTAAAAAGAGGGAAGTTCCTGCTATAGTAATTGGCAAAAAATACAGTTGTTCCTGGACTGCCATCTGTTCCACTGCCTAAGTGGAAACCGAAACGGCGTAAACCCTTGTCCAAAATAGACTACTTTACCAACAATCATCCTTGTAGGAAACCAAGACTAATGGAATTTCATTGTCGTAACTATGACTATTGTCTTAACTATGATTATTGTCTTAAGGGCATGGCTCGGGTGTGTCAGGAGCAGTAGGGCTTACGAGATGTTCGTCACCATTAAGTCCCCTTCATAAGTGAGTTGCATAAATGGACTGCTCGCGTGAGGGGAGAGTCCTCTATCAGATGGGTGGTAGCTGGAGCCACCTCCCATCCCTAATGCTAAGGGTATGGGAGTCGAATTACCTCATTAATGGCCATGCCTGGCTCCACTCCGTGTGTCTCCAGTGGACTATGTGGCACCCCATCCGGGGGGGAAAAGTATTATTGTTACAAATACTTTGAAATTGGAATTTAATGTGGGCATACCCAGGGCATTCTAAGATAACATGTTTTTTTATCATCCACCTTCTTAGTATCACAAAGATGATACATTATTTTATCCCACAACATTTTAGAAATTTTCCAATGCCCTATTTCACTATGGAACTCTTGAAAGTTTGTCCTTATTAAACAAAATTTTAGGAAGCAATTTTTAAATGTATAAGATATTTGTTTAAGTGGTATATAACACTGTCTTAAAAACCTTGGGGTTTTTGTTTCAATATTTTCATGAGGACATCGATATAGGATTATGATTTTAAATATTAGGAATTTGATCTTAAAATAAAATTATGAGTATCCATTGGTTAAGTGATGATGGACCTTTTGTGCTAGTTGAATTATTTTTTCTGGTTAAAGTTTGATTTTATGTTTCCTAGGATTGATGTCAGATATAAAGGGTGTTAAAAGTCGGTATACCTTATGCATTTTTTGTGTTAAATCAAAACTTAAAAATGACTTGTTCATTAATGGGCCATAATGTCTGACAACAAGAGGCGATGAGTGTGGGGGGATAGTATGTGATCACGAAGGGAATATTATTGTCCACTATGCTTGGGGGTTAGGGAACACTTCAAACAATACCTCCATGGTATATTCTTTGTGGCAAGGTAATACCATAGAGGGAGTAATACCACAAAACTGGATCAGATTAAACCGTAAACCATGATTTATACCCAATGTGAGGGAAAATTCGCTACCAGAAATTTCCGTATTTAAGGAAATGGGGCGAATGGAAGATTGTAGCTCCAAAATGAAGGAGAGAAATACATTTTTTTCTTTTCTCCCTCATAAAAACCCAGGGTAACACTCTATACTATTTTTTTTTTAAATAAATTAGCGAAGAAAAATAAAAGTTTAAAAAAACCACTCAAATATAACAAAATCACCCAATAAAAATTTGGAACCCCTTTAATTTTTCCACTGAGTGAAATTTCGCCCCTAAAATCACCCATGAAGGCAAACCAACAATTATGGATTGAAAACTAGCAAAAATATTATTTTAATGAAATTTTCAATATGAGATGCATATATTACAGAATCCAAGTGTAGTAGGAATTTTTCGGATTGTTTAATCTCATTATCGAATTAACATCGAATATCAAGAAAAAATGCATCACCAATGCAAATTGGAAAAGGAGAAAAACATTGACCGGGAGGGAAATGAAAATTCTTAGATACAATTTGTGAGTGAAAATGAGGTGGGACTCGTGCCCATTCAAGGGGACTTGTGCCCATTCACTACTTTTATGCTCACACCCAAAGAAACTACTTTCAAGGAGACTAGCCTAAAGAAACTACTTTCAAGGATACTCGCGACCAAATAAACTACTTTCAAGGAGACTGGCCCAAAGAAACTACTTTCAAGGAGAGTTGCGCCCTTTCAAGGAGACTCACGCCCAAGGAGATAGCTTGTGGAGGGAACAAGGAGAGAGTTCACTAGCTGCAAGGTTAGAGAGATCTTCTGGAGGGCACCGAGAGAGATCTCACAAGTTGCAGGGTTAGAGAGATCAAGCAGAGGGCACCGAGAGAGAGATCTCATGGAGGGCACCGGCCAAGAGAGAGAGAGCTCGTGATGAGAATGGTAAGTTGTTGAAAATACTTCTCTGTATTCTCATAAAATGCCTTAGGGTGATCAGTGATGTCTTCAGCTTGGAATTCATTGTGAATGTGGAGGATAATAGTGGCATCCATGTTGACCATTCCCAACTTCCATAGATCTCCCATTTGATATTGAACCAGTGAAAAGGGCCCTTGAATCTACACCATCCAAAGCTTATCCTCTTGAAGAAAAATTTATAACCCTAATATTATGACGGTTAAATTTATAACCCTAATATAAGAAATAACAATGTTGGGGTTAAATTTCTTCAATGATTTCTATTCAACTCCAAATAGACTAAACATTGTTAACATTCTTAAACTTTCATATTACTTCCCAAGATTCATATTTTTTGTTCCTCACATACACCTTTCTCTTAATCCTCTTCATCCTACATTACTCCTACCTCATGTCCCAAAATCCACCTCCTTTACATCCCGCTTTACCCCTATTCCAGTTATATACAAATTCTTAGATACAATTTGTGAGTGAAAATGAGGTGGGACCTCTCATCTCCACTCAACTCACTTGAATACCTCAATGGCACGTCAATTGCACAAGAGAGTAGTCTAAAGAAATAGTGTGAAGAATCATAAGGGTATTGTTAATGGAACAATGGATCCTAATAGGCTAGTGAAATATATCCATAGAAATACTTGGAAACATGTGGAAATCAACCCACATAAAAATCGTGGAGACAATTAAGAAGGGGAAAAGAAAGAAGTGGGGAGAAAAACGATGGTGGAGACAATAAAAAGGGAGGTGGAAACTTGGTTGGTGATGAATCCAAAGTTGGAGGTGAAGACAAGAAAGCTCCAAGAACTCATTAATGTTTTGGTAAGAATTCTTAGGCATGACTATTACTAGCATAGGTCCATATTAACCCTATACTTATCAAGCATTGAGAATTGTAGATGCTACACCTCTTCCCATAGGCCTGTGGGTAGAGTTTCCTTTCCTGTGGGAAAATTTTCCTTTCTATGTGCCTAAATGACCACCATATAAGATGATTGTGCATCTCTAATGTGTGTGATGAATCTTGATGTGTCACACTCATTAGAGAGGCACAATCCTCTTATATGGTGGTCACTTAGGCACATAGAAATGAAAGTGGGAAGAGTTTCCTTGGTATGTGCTGAAATGTCCACCTTATAAGAGGATTGTGCCTCTCTAATGAGTGTGATACATATAGATGTCTCACACTCATTAGAGAGGCACAATCCTCTTATATGGTGGTCATTTTGGCACATTGAAAGGAAACTTTTTCCAAAGACATGTGGTTAGATTTGTAGCATCTACAACTCCACTCACAGGCTTGTGGAAAAAGTTGTGGATGCTACAACTCTACCCACAAGACTGTGGGAAGATTTGTAGAAAACAAAAATCTACCCTCAGGCCTATGTTGAAGAGTTTTCTAGAGGGATACCTAATAACATGCTCCATAATTGGGAATTATTCAATGTTGAGTGATGTCCAATACATCGAGTGGCTCAATGGAGAGATTGAGCAAATGTTTGAGATAATGGTGGCACAAGATCTAACAAATCCTCCACATATCCCTACCATATATAGCATAAAATAAATCCCTTTCCAGTATCTCAATTGGGCATGGAAGAAACCCAAGAAGCAACTAATATAGGAAGTGATGATACTAATGTACAAGACCTCCTATACTAGTTCCAAGAAGCAAGGGAAGAGGTCCTTGGATGGATAACCAGTGCAAAGTCAAGGAGGGAAGTAGAAAGTAGAGGTATACAAATTTCTTTAATGTGGCATGAAAAAATTATTTCTGACCAACAATTTAAGTCTCAATTTCTCAAAATGAAACACATGGATACCATACAACAACTAAAAAATAAGAACTTAACCCTAATAGCAAAGATGGAGGGAGTAAGTGCAAGTTTGAAAAAAATGTAGTTTTAGAGAGATATATCATTAGAGTAGATAAAGTTATGGAGGATATGTTATCTTATATACTCCCATCAACAAACACCATCAACAAGGAAGAAACCCAATAAGCATACAAAGAAACTCTTGCATTCAAACCATTGCCACATGATGCAAACACAAGTTGACACATGGGATGGGATAGACAACAATTGTTGCACACATGTTGTTTGTGCAAATTGGTTGGTAGTTTAGAAGTAAAAATCATTGTGAATATGACCATAATAAAGAAACACCTTTGACATAATAAAAGTTATAATGTTTTATCCAAGTAAAAATCCATTAAAAATTGGAAATTATACAAGAAGGGTTAGACAAAAATAATATGTGTGGCCCTTTATTTCAATCAACGAAGGGTGTATGGGGCTAAATATGATCTCTTTTGAACTTGTTCATTATTTTGAATCCCTTTGAATACTTACCTAGACAAGGAGGCTCATGCCCATTCCAAGAAACTAATTTTATTCTTGCACCCATTCACAAGAAGAGATAGAGATCTCGAGCTCATGGTTAGAGATAGCTCGTAGAGGGCACAGGGAGAGAGCTCACTAGCTGCAATGTTAGAGAGAGATCACAGAGGGCACCGGAAGAGAGCTCACAACTTGCAGGGTTACAGAGATCTCATGGAGGGCACCGACCAGGAGAGAGCACTCGTGAAGAGAATGGTAAGTTGTTGAAAATACTTCTTTGTATTCTCATAAAATGCCTTAGGGTGATCAATGATGTCTTGAGCTTGGAATTCATTAAGAATGTGGAGGATAATAGTGGCATCCATGTTGACCATTCCCAACTTCCGTAGAGCTCCCATTTGATCTTGAACAAGTGAAAAGGGCTCTTGAGTCTACACCATCCAAATCTTATACTCTTCAAGAAAAAATTATAACCCTAATATTATGACGGTTAAATTTATAACCACAAGGGAGGATTCCTTGGTGACCTCAAGGGATCGAATAACAAGTTTGATATCCAATCCTACCACCCCCTATCTTAATAACTTGTTAGTTGATCTAGGTCTAGGATTTGTAAGGTGATTGTTGTCATCAAATTGTCCAAAAACTTTTAGGGTAAAGTTACATGCGAAAAAATCCCAACATAATAAGATACTAGAAAGAGCAACACTATGGTAATCACTATGAGCATACTATGATACTAGTAATGAACTAGTGTTACATCTTGATTGATTGACCGTTTCTGTCATTAATGGTTTTACAGGACGCACAAGCAAATAGGTATTTTTCAGATCTATCTTCATTGAGTGAGGGAAGTTCAGGTAGAATAGAGGAAAGTGAGACATCTAGTAGGTCTAATAGGTAGAGATCAACTAAAGGTGAGAAGATCAAAAGAAAATTCCATAAACACATGGATTTTTTTTCTTTTGAAAGGGGGATCATGTTCTTATGATCATGAGAGCATAGATGAAATCAAGGTGCCCTTTAGGTACAAACATATAGTGAAACAATGGGTACCCAAGGATCTTCCTGAAATAAACACTGAATTTTGTGTAAATGAAAGGATATACCAGATTGCTCCATCGTCATTACATGGTTTGGGGATATTTTCCATGGATGGCATAAAGGTTTTTTATGCCATATTAACTCAATTGATGGAGTACGTCAGACCCTGTTGTATCTACAAATATTGAATAAAAATAGTCCAATATACAAAAAGTATGCAAAGATATGGCTTGGCTGCAAATTATATACAACTAAAAAACAATGATCAAAATAAAGGAGTACCTATCTACATTGATGGAAGGCCAAAAGCAATGAGGAATATTGCAGGGTTTATAAACAATACACAACCCACGACCACAAATAAGCAACTCCATTGCGTATTTGAGGGGCATGAAGGAAACTGTGTATTAGTATGTGTAATGAAATCAATAGCTGCGGGGGAAGAGATATTGATTTATTACAATTTGAATCGAATAGATAAAAATGTTGCTATTATGGGCGCGGTACATATACTAATTTACCCAACCTGTAAGCAATGACTCTCATATTTTATGATTTTCATTATGTTCTATTTTTGTTATCAACATTTGAATTTCTCATAAATTTGAGTTTATTTCTCATGATAATGATCATGGTTCTAATTTTACTGTAATGTGGCAGGATGATTGTGGTAAATCAATAGAGGCCTCAAAACAGGTAAATTAACAACAATTTTTGAATTGCATTTAATGTGAATTTCATTTATGTGGCGATCAATTATTTAACTTGTTTACATAACTAAATTATCATTTATTTTGTCGAATATGTAGTCGGCAGGACATTATGTTGACGATGATTCTCTTGCCGAAAGGGATTTGTATGAATCCCCCGAACCTATGATTTTAATAAGGAAAATGATCAATAAAGGAAACAAGGAACTATCTCACTTGTTAAATATTCTAGATCAAAATCTTGAGGTCGAAGAAAGGATCATAGAAGTTATGACAAGGCTTAAGAAATATAAGGTAATAACCATAATTTCAATCTTTTTTATTTTTATGTCATAAGATCAATTATGAAAGATTAATTTTAAACTTTTACATTATCTAAACGAAAAAAGGGTTTCTTTCTTATATAGAAATTTTTGGATCCTGTTGACACTGACATGCATGGTATCGATAGTAGTGTCGCTTCACAGACACCACAGGGTCCCAACGTAGGCCCTCATATAGATGCCAGTATGTAGCTATTCATATCCCCACCTTCCACAACAATAGGTGGGAGCCATGACACACCCACTGAGGAAGCGGCCACACAAGTAGGCTCTGGAGGTGGTGACAGAGATGAGGCCAATGATTTGACAAACTATATGGTTGATTTTCCTAAAGAAAGATGTGTGACCAACACAGGGACCCTTAAGGGAACCTTTATGGTCAACAAGGAAGGGCTTCCATTAAAGCAGGTTAAAGTCCTAGGTAATTTTTAAATTTTTATTTTTTTCATGTTCTCTATGTAGACAAATATAAATCATCTAAATTATTATTTTTAAATCAATAATCATATAATCATTTTGTATGTAGGGAACAACAATTTTTACAAGTCCTTGGAGAATAAGGCTTTGCTTATTTTTGGGACCACCATATGGGAGACATGGAATTCCCAAAATCCAACCTCAAAAAAGAAATGATGGATTATCTCGAAAACCTTTTTGGTGTAGAT
>JASDQU010102584.1:0-12497 GCA_032191745.1 Picea mariana | reverse complement strand
AGACTCACGCCCAAGGAGATAGCTTGTGGAGGGAACAAGGAGAGAGTTCACTAGCTGCAAGGTTAGAGAGATCTTCTGGAGGGCACCGAGAGAGATCTCACAAGTTGCAGGGTTAGAGAGATCAAGCAGAGGGCACCGAGAGAGAGATCTCATGGAGGGCACCGGCCAAGAGAGAGAGAGCTCGTGATGAGAATGGTAAGTTGTTGAAAATACTTCTCTGTATTCTCATAAAATGCCTTAGGGTGATCAGTGATGTCTTCAGCTTGGAATTCATTGTGAATGTGGAGGATAATAGTGGCATCCATGTTGACCATTCCCAACTTCCATAGATCTCCCATTTGATATTGAACCAGTGAAAAGGGCCCTTGAATCTACACCATCCAAAGCTTATCCTCTTGAAGAAAAATTTATAACCCTAATATTATGACGGTTAAATTTATAACCCTAATATAAGAAATAACAATGTTGGGGTTAAATTTCTTCAATGATTTCTATTCAACTCCAAATAGACTAAACATTGTTAACATTCTTAAACTTTCATATTACTTCCCAAGATTCATATTTTTTGTTCCTCACATACACCTTTCTCTTAATCCTCTTCATCCTACATTACTCCTACCTCATGTCCCAAAATCCACCTCCTTTACATCCCGCTTTACCCCTATTCCAGTTATATACAAATTCTTAGATACAATTTGTGAGTGAAAATGAGGTGGGACCTCTCATCTCCACTCAACTCACTTGAATACCTCAATGGCACGTCAATTGCACAAGAGAGTAGTCTAAAGAAATAGTGTGAAGAATCATAAGGGTATTGTTAATGGAACAATGGATCCTAATAGGCTAGTGAAATATATCCATAGAAATACTTGGAAACATGTGGAAATCAACCCACATAAAAATCGTGGAGACAATTAAGAAGGGGAAAAGAAAGAAGTGGGGAGAAAAACGATGGTGGAGACAATAAAAAGGGAGGTGGAAACTTGGTTGGTGATGAATCCAAAGTTGGAGGTGAAGACAAGAAAGCTCCAAGAACTCATTAATGTTTTGGTAAGAATTCTTAGGCATGACTATTACTAGCATAGGTCCATATTAACCCTATACTTATCAAGCATTGAGAATTGTAGATGCTACACCTCTTCCCATAGGCCTGTGGGTAGAGTTTCCTTTCCTGTGGGAAAATTTTCCTTTCTATGTGCCTAAATGACCACCATATAAGATGATTGTGCATCTCTAATGTGTGTGATGAATCTTGATGTGTCACACTCATTAGAGAGGCACAATCCTCTTATATGGTGGTCACTTAGGCACATAGAAATGAAAGTGGGAAGAGTTTCCTTGGTATGTGCTGAAATGTCCACCTTATAAGAGGATTGTGCCTCTCTAATGAGTGTGATACATATAGATGTCTCACACTCATTAGAGAGGCACAATCCTCTTATATGGTGGTCATTTTGGCACATTGAAAGGAAACTTTTTCCAAAGACATGTGGTTAGATTTGTAGCATCTACAACTCCACTCACAGGCTTGTGGAAAAAGTTGTGGATGCTACAACTCTACCCACAAGACTGTGGGAAGATTTGTAGAAAACAAAAATCTACCCTCAGGCCTATGTTGAAGAGTTTTCTAGAGGGATACCTAATAACATGCTCCATAATTGGGAATTATTCAATGTTGAGTGATGTCCAATACATCGAGTGGCTCAATGGAGAGATTGAGCAAATGTTTGAGATAATGGTGGCACAAGATCTAACAAATCCTCCACATATCCCTACCATATATAGCATAAAATAAATCCCTTTCCAGTATCTCAATTGGGCATGGAAGAAACCCAAGAAGCAACTAATATAGGAAGTGATGATACTAATGTACAAGACCTCCTATACTAGTTCCAAGAAGCAAGGGAAGAGGTCCTTGGATGGATAACCAGTGCAAAGTCAAGGAGGGAAGTAGAAAGTAGAGGTATACAAATTTCTTTAATGTGGCATGAAAAAATTATTTCTGACCAACAATTTAAGTCTCAATTTCTCAAAATGAAACACATGGATACCATACAACAACTAAAAAATAAGAACTTAACCCTAATAGCAAAGATGGAGGGAGTAAGTGCAAGTTTGAAAAAAATGTAGTTTTAGAGAGATATATCATTAGAGTAGATAAAGTTATGGAGGATATGTTATCTTATATACTCCCATCAACAAACACCATCAACAAGGAAGAAACCCAATAAGCATACAAAGAAACTCTTGCATTCAAACCATTGCCACATGATGCAAACACAAGTTGACACATGGGATGGGATAGACAACAATTGTTGCACACATGTTGTTTGTGCAAATTGGTTGGTAGTTTAGAAGTAAAAATCATTGTGAATATGACCATAATAAAGAAACACCTTTGACATAATAAAAGTTATAATGTTTTATCCAAGTAAAAATCCATTAAAAATTGGAAATTATACAAGAAGGGTTAGACAAAAATAATATGTGTGGCCCTTTATTTCAATCAACGAAGGGTGTATGGGGCTAAATATGATCTCTTTTGAACTTGTTCATTATTTTGAATCCCTTTGAATACTTACCTAGACAAGGAGGCTCATGCCCATTCCAAGAAACTAATTTTATTCTTGCACCCATTCACAAGAAGAGATAGAGATCTCGAGCTCATGGTTAGAGATAGCTCGTAGAGGGCACAGGGAGAGAGCTCACTAGCTGCAATGTTAGAGAGAGATCACAGAGGGCACCGGAAGAGAGCTCACAACTTGCAGGGTTACAGAGATCTCATGGAGGGCACCGACCAGGAGAGAGCACTCGTGAAGAGAATGGTAAGTTGTTGAAAATACTTCTTTGTATTCTCATAAAATGCCTTAGGGTGATCAATGATGTCTTGAGCTTGGAATTCATTAAGAATGTGGAGGATAATAGTGGCATCCATGTTGACCATTCCCAACTTCCGTAGAGCTCCCATTTGATCTTGAACAAGTGAAAAGGGCTCTTGAGTCTACACCATCCAAATCTTATACTCTTCAAGAAAAAATTATAACCCTAATATTATGACGGTTAAATTTATAACCACAAGGGAGGATTCCTTGGTGACCTCAAGGGATCGAATAACAAGTTTGATATCCAATCCTACCACCCCCTATCTTAATAACTTGTTAGTTGATCTAGGTCTAGGATTTGTAAGGTGATTGTTGTCATCAAATTGTCCAAAAACTTTTAGGGTAAAGTTACATGCGAAAAAATCCCAACATAATAAGATACTAGAAAGAGCAACACTATGGTAATCACTATGAGCATACTATGATACTAGTAATGAACTAGTGTTACATCTTGATTGATTGACCGTTTCTGTCATTAATGGTTTTACAGGACGCACAAGCAAATAGGTATTTTTCAGATCTATCTTCATTGAGTGAGGGAAGTTCAGGTAGAATAGAGGAAAGTGAGACATCTAGTAGGTCTAATAGGTAGAGATCAACTAAAGGTGAGAAGATCAAAAGAAAATTCCATAAACACATGGATTTTTTTTCTTTTGAAAGGGGGATCATGTTCTTATGATCATGAGAGCATAGATGAAATCAAGGTGCCCTTTAGGTACAAACATATAGTGAAACAATGGGTACCCAAGGATCTTCCTGAAATAAACACTGAATTTTGTGTAAATGAAAGGATATACCAGATTGCTCCATCGTCATTACATGGTTTGGGGATATTTTCCATGGATGGCATAAAGGTTTTTTATGCCATATTAACTCAATTGATGGAGTACGTCAGACCCTGTTGTATCTACAAATATTGAATAAAAATAGTCCAATATACAAAAAGTATGCAAAGATATGGCTTGGCTGCAAATTATATACAACTAAAAAACAATGATCAAAATAAAGGAGTACCTATCTACATTGATGGAAGGCCAAAAGCAATGAGGAATATTGCAGGGTTTATAAACAATACACAACCCACGACCACAAATAAGCAACTCCATTGCGTATTTGAGGGGCATGAAGGAAACTGTGTATTAGTATGTGTAATGAAATCAATAGCTGCGGGGGAAGAGATATTGATTTATTACAATTTGAATCGAATAGATAAAAATGTTGCTATTATGGGCGCGGTACATATACTAATTTACCCAACCTGTAAGCAATGACTCTCATATTTTATGATTTTCATTATGTTCTATTTTTGTTATCAACATTTGAATTTCTCATAAATTTGAGTTTATTTCTCATGATAATGATCATGGTTCTAATTTTACTGTAATGTGGCAGGATGATTGTGGTAAATCAATAGAGGCCTCAAAACAGGTAAATTAACAACAATTTTTGAATTGCATTTAATGTGAATTTCATTTATGTGGCGATCAATTATTTAACTTGTTTACATAACTAAATTATCATTTATTTTGTCGAATATGTAGTCGGCAGGACATTATGTTGACGATGATTCTCTTGCCGAAAGGGATTTGTATGAATCCCCCGAACCTATGATTTTAATAAGGAAAATGATCAATAAAGGAAACAAGGAACTATCTCACTTGTTAAATATTCTAGATCAAAATCTTGAGGTCGAAGAAAGGATCATAGAAGTTATGACAAGGCTTAAGAAATATAAGGTAATAACCATAATTTCAATCTTTTTTATTTTTATGTCATAAGATCAATTATGAAAGATTAATTTTAAACTTTTACATTATCTAAACGAAAAAAGGGTTTCTTTCTTATATAGAAATTTTTGGATCCTGTTGACACTGACATGCATGGTATCGATAGTAGTGTCGCTTCACAGACACCACAGGGTCCCAACGTAGGCCCTCATATAGATGCCAGTATGTAGCTATTCATATCCCCACCTTCCACAACAATAGGTGGGAGCCATGACACACCCACTGAGGAAGCGGCCACACAAGTAGGCTCTGGAGGTGGTGACAGAGATGAGGCCAATGATTTGACAAACTATATGGTTGATTTTCCTAAAGAAAGATGTGTGACCAACACAGGGACCCTTAAGGGAACCTTTATGGTCAACAAGGAAGGGCTTCCATTAAAGCAGGTTAAAGTCCTAGGTAATTTTTAAATTTTTATTTTTTTCATGTTCTCTATGTAGACAAATATAAATCATCTAAATTATTATTTTTAAATCAATAATCATATAATCATTTTGTATGTAGGGAACAACAATTTTTACAAGTCCTTGGAGAATAAGGCTTTGCTTATTTTTGGGACCACCATATGGGAGACATGGAATTCCCAAAATCCAACCTCAAAAAAGAAATGATGGATTATCTCGAAAACCTTTTTGGTGTAGATATTTTTAATAAGACCTTGGCCATGTCCGCAGTTGGACAATATTTAAAATAAATGTGAGAACCATATAGGAAGCACTTGAAAAAAAATGATAGGTACGAGCATCCCCTGATGATTCTAGAGAGCAAGTGGAAGGCCCTCATTGAGGATGCAAAAGAGAACAAATAGACAAATGAAGGAAAAACACCCTCTGGTCCCAGAGGGTAAATTACAATTTCAATTCAATACCTTCAATTTTTTTTAGATGTAAATAAACCTGTGGTATATATTAACATACTTTAAACTTTTGATGATAGGTTGATTGACATGTCAAAGGCAACAAAATCAAGGCTTGCCAAATGTGGCCAACACAGGCTAGGCTAGGGCGGCTACTTGAAGTTGTAGTCACGAATTGGAAGTACCTAAATATCTTATTTGTATCGCCTTAAAACTTTTAGGTAATTCCAACGAATAACATAAAAAATACATACTCTTATGCAATGTAGGGTGACAAGTTCGGTACTAAAAACACAGAGGAGGACCTCAAGCTTGGTTACAAGTATGGCTATAAAGCGGTAGTTAAACACCGAAAAAGCTTGGGGCAGATACCAAGAACCACTTTACAGGTTAAGGTAAATAAAATTCAATCCACATTAACCTTTATTATCAAAATAATATAGTCATTTTGGATATTATTAATATTTACAACTTTGTTTTAATCAGGGGGGTAGCACTGTCAACAAACGCACTGGTCCTATTGGAGAGCAATGTGTTGATAGCATTTTGCACCCAAAAGATGATTTTGATCCCAGTCAGTCCCAATTTTCCACAGAGTTGCAACTGCATGATGGTGCTATGACTGAGCTGGCACATGATGGTAATATGGATGTATTTTAATCATATACTTAATAATTTTGTAGTTATGCATTTTGTATTTCTATTTTTTTTTACTTATACATTTATGATTGTCCTTATAAAGTTTGTGGTCTCAATGGTAGAGAATGTTGTACTTGAGGCTTGTACAGGTGAAGATGAGCATGCGGGAGCAACCATTCCAACAGTGTTGACCAGTGCACTAGGTAAATAATTACATTTCATGTGTTTTTATTAATATTACTGAACTAGTTCAATGTAATTTAAAAAATGGCCATTTAAATTTTGTATTTTTTCTTTTGTAGGTGATGCCTCATCACAGCGACCTCCATTACATCATGAGTACCCTATGACTAGGCATGCTCTGCATGATAGGAAGCAATCACAATCATATTTTGAAGAGAACCCAGAGAACAAAGACATAGATATTGATGAAATGATTAGTAACTATAGGGCTAAGAAGAAGAGGCCGGCTAAAAGTACTAAATGATGATGTACATGAATATTTTAATATTTTAATATATATGTTTGGTTTTACTGTAAATATTTCAATAGATTTATATGCTGGGTATTGGGGAATTGAGAGTGATGTGAGGTGGGAGGAGGGGCCATAAGAGCTTATGCCTTCACATGGTTGGCCCTGTTACTTAGAGAATAATTTATTGGAGTCGTTTAATCTTGGAGCAAACCTCCCTCGATCCAACATAGCAACAACAAAGTCAATGTTGACTTGGTTGCTGCTACTTCAAATCAAGGGAGGTAGTTTGATCAAATATTAGACATGTGGCTCCAATAAATTATTCTTGAAACCAAGAGTATCTCATTCAGGTATGTTCTGACACTCTCGTAAAAATGCATATTAGAGTAAATAATGTGCTACAAATATTACTTGTATTATTTTTTAGATATTTATGGATGTTGAATGATTTTGGCAGGTACTTTAAGATCTTTCTTCATCGATTGAGTGAAGATCAATACTAACAGAGGGCCATACAGTGGAAGAGAAACACATGGGGCCAACCGTTTCAAGTATACTGTCGACCAGCTCATCAGATCAGGTGTGATTTCTCCTTTCAGCATATAATTTTATATAGCCATCAATTCTAGTTATTTTAATTTAGATCTGTTTATTTCTTTTTAAATATAATATAGCTAAAAATGTGTGTAGTGAATAAATGGAGCATCCTTGGCACCTACAAGTGTCAAATTGGTTAATATGGATCTATTACCAAAGCTAGTAGATATGAATTAGAAGTTGTGTATTGGGAATAGTGGGGGGGTTGGCATGCCCTGAGAACATTGTTAATTATAATTAAACTAAGGAATGACTGTAGAAAATAAAATATTTGGAGAGATCAACTCACATCTTGCAAAGTTAAAACATCGTGGCCTTCTACTCAATTTTGATTGCTTTATGTGTTACTTGTCTTTATCTAATGTGCATGGAATGGAAAACTACTGCAATTTTCCTCTCCTTTTGATGAAAACAACTGAGACACAGTGGTATTCTCATTCAGTTTGCTAGTTATTATGCATTCCAAAATTGTGAGGTAGCTGCTATTGTAGTGAATAAATCATTGTTCATGTGAGGCAGGTTTTGTACAAATTTTCTTCTTAACAATTTTATTTTCCTCTGCTCATGGTTTCATTTTTTTTTCTGCATAAGGCACATAATAGATACAATTTTTCTTCTTTTATTTTTCCTTGTTCTTCTCTTTCAACAAATACTGAGAATGACTAAGACCAAGTTCTAATATTGTCTCAATGTTTTATAGTCTTCTTTTTTCCAAAAGTAAGTTTGTAATATGTGTGCAAGTTTTAGATGTTTCTTTAGAGCTGGTCATGCCCATAATAATTGTTGGAGAATGATATGGTTGTGTAGAACCTAGGTGAAGATATAGGGCATTGGAAAAAAAAAACAGATCCTGGGATAAAGATGGTAAGAATTCAAGATTGTGGTATTTTGACAATCCAACATGAAATGAGGCCTAATCTTCACACCTCGATTCCAAAAACTGATATGGATTCAAGTAGGCGAGATGAGAAACCCAAGGCTTTTCACATTATATGCATTATGATTATACTTGAGAAAATAGGAGAGAGAATAGAAGACTTATATTGATATTCTCACGATGGATGTTAACATTGGAGGACAATACCTATAGTGAGCCTCTTGCACAATTAAAATGAATTACCAACAAACTACACATAAGACTTAACAACATTAATAGGTTAACCACTAATATGTCCCTAACATAAATATCATAAGATTATATATGATGAATAATGATTTACATGAAATTCTCATAGTACAACTAACATAAGATGTTATCATGTCACTAACATACAATATCATCATGTACTCATAAAAACATGGCCTTCAAGCCAGTTTCTTCACCAACTAAAGAAGAATGTTACTCTTAGCAGAAGAGGTGCCATCTTGAAATTATTTACCATCCATTCACCTAGGAGCATACCAAAAACACTTAACCTACTTAATGGCTTTTGATGATGACTCCACAAACAATATTTGGTAAGCCACAAGGTGACTTTAAACTAGTTGGTGATGGGGAGGAGACTTAAGTCAACCACGATATCTATGCCACTTTTGACGAACTCAAACAACTTTTCAATTTTTGTTTATCAATTAGAATGTTGTTTGCCATACCTTCAACTTGTGTACAATATCTTTTTTTCAAATTCTTCAAGAAACATGCCAAAGAGACTGGATTGCATAAAATCGAAATTCTTCATCTTAGATGTCATATTTGAGAGGTAGCTCTTTCCACAAAATCACATGGGACTTCCACCTGGCCTTGTCCCTTTGAAATCATGCCATTCAATCTGATTTAGGTAAGGCAGACCACATTGAGAATGGGTTCTTGGTGGATGACTTAATATTCCATCAACCATCAACCTCACAAGTGAACCATTACCACATTGGCATAAGTACAATATTTGAATTTTCTCTTCCTCTACTGAGATGATGGATTTCTAACCTTAACAATGCCTTATAGATTTGCGTGTAATAATATCATTTTCTATCATATTATACTTACTTTTGATCATTTTTGGTCATTTATAAATACTAATATTTTATTTTTCACTCTTACATTCTACTTCTAAAATCTGCATGATCTACTTCCAGATCTTCTACTTCATTTGAACATTTAGGGCTACATACATGTCCATCTTCTTGTACATACTACAAACTACATAAATTCAACATGTTATTCTTGAATATCAACATTAGTAACAGATGCACATGCATTCAATATATTTATGGAAATAAAAGGCATGGTAATACAATATACTTACTAGTGGCAAATCCCTGGTTTGTAGCACTATGAGTGCAAAATAGTCGACAAATGCTACAAACACCTGTAGAAGACAATTTGCACTGAAATATTTGATTGGATTTTGACCTGGAGGTTGCCATATTTGTTGCTTCTGAACCAAAAGTGTTGCTTCCAACTATTTGCGATGATACTAATCAGGCTTAATATCATTTCCTTTTCACTTAGCCTTCTATGTCACTATGTTCACATGGTTCAAAGATCTTTGAGGCATAAGTATAGACATCTATGCCAGTGATATATATGGGACTTTTGTATCATCTTACTGTTGGAGAGGTTTTGATACCCAAATCTTCACATGCAAACTTTCATTCTCTTTAGGAAAGAACAGAGCATAAGAAAAATTGATATGCCTGAGTTCCTATAGATCACTTTGACTGATGTTGGTTGTATGATTTACTCTTATCAATGTTATGATAACCATATTCATCAACCTCTAAACATATAAAGTACAAATAATTTGGCTAGACTTCTTGGACCTTTTGGAATAGGCATCACAACCATTCACCTCACTCTCCCTGATATAAATATTTTCATGTGGATAGAGACATAGAACAAACATACCGTGTTTTTTTATGGTACTTTCTTAAACCAACATTTTTTATGACGGTCTTCATTGGTGATTAAGAGGTTATGGAAAAGATGTCCCAAGTCAAAAAACAAATTTTAGGACATGCAATAAGATGATTTAGGTCTATCATCTTCAGGGTGAGATCAGGGTGACCTCATGATAGACATAAGGTACACATCTTCTTTTGCTTGGAGATAGTTTATTTTGATGGTTGTGGATCCTCTTTCCCCATCATGGTGTTGCATGAGATGCTATACATTGATTCATTGGCTTATGTGGTTGATTGTTTCAGTGCATGTTTATCTCTTCATGGTTACACTTGATGCTCAGATGGATAGAGGTGATATTCTTTTGGTGCTATGATATGACATTGATGGGAGGACCATCTTGTGTTTTATTCACATTACATGCCTTTGGTTGATGGTTATGGTTTTCTTACTCCCATATGATTCATTTAGAAATTTTCATATTGGTAATTGAATTCCCCTCATGTTACTTCAGTGCCCTTCTTCACTAGATGATTTCAAGCACATTGTGATGGGATTGAATTTTGTTCCTAGTAGAACACTCTCCTTCATATAATGGAAAGAAGTGTGGCCTAGTCATGTACTATTTTCTATCCTAGCCTACTTTTATCTATCTGTATATCTACCATTGGAGGTTGTGGTATTTGAAGTTTTCTTATTCACCTTATTCACCTTGAGTTTTGACATGTACTTAGTGCATATTTCAGGGCACTTGGATATTGATTTGCCAACATAGTTTCATGATTGATCTACAGCATCATAAGCACAATTTCCAGCATAATAATAGACCCTGCAAACCCATAGGAAGACAATAGTATACAATGCTATATGAGTACTCTATTGACAAATTCTACAACCTGTTTCATCATCAGACAACAATTAAAAAATACGTATTTTGTGGGAAGAAAAGTGCCTGGAAAGGAATCCTATACACATTGGAAGCTAAATGGTAGGTAGATAAAACACTTTGAAAAATCTGAGGATAAGATGCCATGGACTTCAGTAAAATTAGAAGTGACTAAATGCATCAGGGGTTGTTAATTGGAGGAAAGAAAAGAAAAAGGTTTATGCTTTAAATGTGACAGCAAGTACAGTAAGGATATCGTGTAATGCATTGGCTGGAATTATCACTCCTCAAACCCTCAAGATCGAAGGATATATCAAAAATAAAAAGGTAATAGTCCTAATTGATTATGGTAGTACTCATAATTTCATTGACTTTAAATTAGCCAAATCTCTCAATTTCTTTGTATATCCAGCGCCACAGTTCCAAGTAATGATTGCAGATGGAGGAACTATCAATTTCTCAGGAAAATTCAATAAGATCAATCTTACTATGGGGGAATATGTAATGAATAGTCAAATGATTTCTATACCCATGGGTGGTGCTGATGTTGTACTAGGAATCCAATGGTTAAAATCATTAGGAACGGTGGATTTTAATTTTCAAGAAATTTTCATGAAATTTGCATTGGAAGGAAAAGAAATCAAGTTAAAAGGTATCACAAGGAAACCCGGTAAGGTGATAAGCTCTAATGGCATGACAAAATTATTGAAAAAGGGGCATCAGGGTGTTATTGCACAACTATGCTCACTAGATGTTCAAACATCTAAGCTATCTATTCCTCTAGATCTCCAAGGGATCATTGATAAGCATTCCAAAGTATTTGAAGATATTCCCAAAGGTCTTCCACCCACTCGAAATCATGATCATGATATTCACCCAATTCCTGGGAGTGTTCCTCCTAACATCAGGCCATACATATACCCTTATGCCAAGAAGAGTGAAATTGAGCACATGGTTGAAGAAATGTTAGTGGCTGGCATTATTAGACCTAGCCAAAGTTCTTACTTGACATCATTGGTAATGGTATTCAAGAAAGATGGCTCATGGCGTATGTGTCCAGATTATAGAGAGCTCAACAAGATCACTATTAAAGATAAATTTCCAATTCCCTTCATTGATGAATTGTTAGATGAACTACATGGAGAAATCTATTTCACAAAGTTGGATCTTCATTTAGGGTATCACCAGATTAGAATGGAGGAAGAAGATATCCCAAAAACATCATTCCGAACTCATGAAGGCCATTATGAATTTTTGGCCATGCCTTTTGGCCTTACAAATGCACCTTCCACATTCCAAGGGTTGATGAATTCCATTTTCAAGCCCTTCCTTCAAAAATTTGTGTTAGTATTTTTTGATGATATACTAATCTATAGCAAGTCTTGGGAGGATCATATGCGACATGTTGACAAGGTTCTACAACTAGTAAAGGAGAAACAACTATATGCCAAACCATCCAAATGTTTCTTTGGAGTGAAGGAGGTAGAGTATTTGGGTCATATTGCATCTCATGAAGGTGTCAAGGTAGACCCTAAC
>JASDQU010102583.1:383256-405814 GCA_032191745.1 Picea mariana | reverse complement strand
CTCTGTGTACTCACCCTGAGACAATGTCAGTTTGCGATTTTTCATGTCTCTTGTTATTCTCATACCAAGGATTTTCTTTGCAGCACCCAAATCCTTCATCGCAAATGAATTGGCTAATTTCTTCTTGAGCACATTTATATCCTGCATATTAGACCCTGCAACAAGCATGTCATCTGCATACAATAGCAAGATAATAAAGCTTCCATTTTCTAGCTTTTTAAAATAAACACAGTGATCAGAATGATATCTACTATAACCCTGTTCTGTCATAAACCTGTCAAAATTCAGATACCACTACCTTGGAGCTTTCTTTAGGCCATATAAGCTCTTCTTCAACCAGCATACCAAATTCTCCTTCCCTTTGACCTCATAACCCTGTGGTTGTTGCATATAAATCTCTTCCTCCATATCCCAATGGAGAAATGTTGTTTTTACATCTAACTGTTCAAGATGCAAATCTTCTACTCCCACAAGACTTAAAATAGTTCTAATTGAAGTCATTTTAACAACAGGAGAAAATATTTCATCAAAATCTATACCTTTCTTTTGTGCAAACCCCTTTACAAAAAGTCTAGCCTTGTACAGATTTTCTCCTCCATCTTCTTCCTTCAACTTGTAAACCCATTTATTCTGCAATTCTCTTTTTCTTGCAGGCAACTGAACCAAGTCCCAAGTATGGTTATTTACCAAGGAATCCATTTCCTCTTTCATGCCTTACTCCCACTTCCTTTTGGTGTCTACGTGTATTTCCTCTTCATAACATTTTGGTTCACCAAAATCAGTCAACAATAAATAATACAACAAAGGAGAGTATCGTTCAGAGGGTATACTTAACCTGGTATATTTTCTAACAACACTTGTAGGTGTTTGAGGTACCTGTTGCTCCTGTTGTTGTACATTTTGATTTTCTGGTTCCTTTGGAATTTCTTTTTCAGTGATCTCATCAAGCACTGTGTATTATTGTTTTTCTTTTTCCTGTTTCTTTCCTTGCAACTAATCTTTGTACATGACCTTCTCATTGAATATGACATCTCTACTCCTAATGATTTTGTTATTTTCATAATCCCATAAGAGATAACCAAAATCATTAACACCATATCCAATAAAGGTACACTTCTTGGATTTTTCCTCAAGGTTTGTTCTATTTTCTTTATCAATATGGACAAATGCTTCACAACTGAAAGTTTTCAAAAAAGA
The DNA here is from genome assembly GCA_032191745.1 of Picea mariana. Classification (NCBI taxonomy): domain Eukaryota; kingdom Viridiplantae; phylum Streptophyta; class Pinopsida; order Pinales; family Pinaceae; genus Picea; species Picea mariana. The sequence continues at coordinate 404,617 of JASDQU010102583.1, read as the reverse complement.
ATAGTTTACCTTTTTTCCTGTCCATTCCTCCTCNGTTTCTTTCCCTGCATCTAATTTTTGTACATGACCTTCTCATTGAATATGACATCTCTACTCCTAATGATTTTGTTATTTTCATAATCCCATAAGAAATAACCAAAATCATTAACACCATATCCAATAAAGGTACACTACTTGGATTTTTCCTCAAGCTTTGTTCTATTTTCTTTATCAATATGGACAAATGCTTCACAACCGAAAGTTTTCAAAAAAGAATAGTTTACCTTTTTTCCTGTCCATTCATCCTCTAGAATTCTACCATACAAAGAGCTTGAAGGTACTTTGTTTATTAAGTAAACAACAGTGTCTACAACATATGCCCAAAACTGTAAGGGCAAACTAGCATGCAATCTCATACTCCTTGCATGCTCCATGATTGTCCTGTTCATCCTTTCTAACACACTATTTTCTTGTGGTGTTCTTGGAACTATATTCTCTCTACAAATCCCATGGTATGAACATTAATCATCAAACTCCTTTCTTCAATATTCACCTCCATTATCTGATCTGAGACACTTCAATTTTTTACCTGTCTCATTCTCAGCCAAAGCTTTCCATTTCTTATAAGTATCAAAAACATCAGATTTTTGTCGAATGCAATAAATCAAAGTTTTTCTAGTTGCATCATCAATAAAAGTAATATAATAATGAGATCCACCAAGAGATGATACCTGAGATGGTCCCCATACATCTGTATGCACAAGCTTTAACCTTTCACTCTTCTTTTCTTTTCCGACTCTGGAAAATCTGACTCTCTTTTGTTTTCCATAAACACAATTCTCACAGAAGTCCAAATCAATTTGTTTAAGATCTGACAAAAAATTTCTTTTGTGAAGTATCTGCATCCCCTTCTCACTCATGTGTCCAAGTCTATGATGCCACAGTGCTGTATCCACTCCTGCAGAAGCTAAAGAGATAGAAGAGTTAGTATTACCAGTACATAAATACAATGTACCTACCTTCTCTCCTTTCGCTATCACCAATGATCCTTTGATGACCTTCCATGTCTTATCTGTAAATATNTTTTCCTTAAATCTAGAACATGTCTTACCTCTTTCAACAACTATTAGTTTCCATTGCGTTGCTTTATTTTTACCTTTCCCATTCCAACAATTTTGCATGGTGCATCGTCACCCAAATGAACTTGTCCAAAATCACCTTGAACATAATTTAGAAAATGTTTCCTATGGGGTGTGGCATGAAATGAAGCCCCTGAATCTACTACCCAAGACTCAAAAATATTATCTACAGAAAGAATCAAAGCATTTTGTAACACATCACCTATTACATTTTCTTCCTGATTTCTCTCCTGCTGTCCATCTCTTTGTTTCTTTGGAGCGCTGTAGTCTTTCTTCAGATGTCCTTTCTTCCCACAATTCCAACACTCTATCTTTCCAAGTCTGGATTTGGATCTGTCCTTCCTAGAATTCCCACGGTTCCCGAAACCCTTTCCTCTATCCTTTTGTCTTCCCCTATTCTCCATGTTCAACGCATTTCCTGATGTCTAACCTGTGATTTTATGTCGCATTTCCTCACTAAGGATAACATCAACAACATCATCAAATTTTAAAGTATTTGAAATAGAGACAGAGTTACTTACAGCCATGACCAAGCCGCTCCATCTTTCTGGCAATTATCACAAGATTAGAAGAGCCCTGATCTCATCATATAAGTCCACTTTTACTGAACTTAGTTGATTAGTAATCGTATTAAAATCATTTAAATGATCTGCAACAGACCCACCTTCCGACATCTTCATATTAAATAATCTCTTCATTAGAAATACCTTATTGGATGCCGAGGGTTTTTCATACAATTTGGCCAATACGTCCATCAAACCCTTCGGTGTCTTTTCTTTGGAAATATTGAAAGCCATCGACGTTGCTAGGCTCAACCGTATCGTTCCTAGAGCTTTTCTGTCAAGAATCTCCCATTCTTCGTTCTTCGTAGCCACCGAATTCTTTTCTATTCTTCCCAATGGTAGGAATAGATCCTTCTGATATAAATAGTCTTCCATCTGCATCTTCCATAACTAATATTTTTGGCCGTTAAATTTCTCCACCCTAAAATTTTCATCTTCCGACATTTCTCCCACTCGAACTAGGAACCCTCTTTTCCTGTCTCTGATACCAGTGGTTAGAAAAACATGACCCTGGAGCAATAAAATAAAACAAAATACAGAAGATACACAATACAATAGAGACACAAATTTACATGGTTCACCCAATGTGGGCTACGTCCACCAGAGACATTGACAGGTCCTTCCTTTATTATTATCCAGCATATGAAGGGATACAACCTACAGCAAACCCGTTGTAACTTCCTTTTCTTTCTCTCATAGTCTCCTATCTAATAATACAATATTCGCCATCAACCATAGTCGCAATACATTTCCCTCATAAAAGAGGGTTTCCTTCTAGGGAAAAAAACCCTAACATAATCTCTATCGTTAGATCTGCGACCTTATAATGAACGGTCCAGATTTACAATGAAATTACAATATAAATTTACAAGGCAATTTTTCCTTTGGGGGCTTCGCCCCTGAACCCCCATTGGGGGACGCTTCCTCCAAACCCCTGCTAGGGGCCCGCTTGCTCGTAGACCCCCCAGCTGGGGGGATAGCCCCCCCAAACCTCGCAGAGGGGGTACCCCCCCTATGCACTTCCCCACGTGGAATAGTGTACATACTTCTGGGATGTAAATACTTCATGGGGTATAAACATGGATGAAAGTAAAAGACCTCTAAATCAGGAAGATAATTAGGCTCCACAACCAACATGTCAAATGTTGGTGGAAAACTTACTGGGAACAAAGTTCCACAGAGGAGTTTGGAATATATGGGGTCGATCCCACTTGGGATTTTTTTGTGGATGCGGTAAAGGAACAGTATTATCATGTTGGAAATTATTAGGACCAGGACATGAGATGGACCACACTGCAGCAAGAGAGGGGCCAAATAGTTCCGGAGTTCACCAATACCTTCCATACCTTGTGCACCAAGATGGGTATCAAAGACTCTGAACAACATTTAAATCTGAAATACCTTGGGGCTCTACACAAATACATCCAAACTGAAATGGATTTTCTGGATATCTCATCACTCAGTGCTGCTTATCGATATGTTGTTAAAATCGAGCATAAATTTAAGCACCAGAACAAATGGGAGTTCGGGTCTGCAAATCCGCAATAGCCAAAGTATGACAAAGACAACCCTAATAGACAATCTCTCTTCATTTAGTCCAAGCCATAGGAAAAGAAGGGTCACGGGAAGACAAAGAAGGACATCGAAAAATGGTGCAATTTCCACAAAATCCCCTGGCACAAGAGTGATGAATGTCGCTCAAAACAATCATAGGTGGTCGAGATCAAAGACAAGGAGCCAAACCCTGGTTCAGAATATGATTTTGAAAATACTGGTAAAGTACAGATCATTGACGCAAACCCCACTGCTATTGTCGCGACTGCATCAATTCAATCAGAATAACCAACTGATCCTGAAGAGGGGGAGTGCCTTTTTCATTCAAAGATGTGGGTGAAGGGGACCTCGTTGCATTTTATTGTCGATAGCGGAAGCCAGAAAAACCTCATCTCAAAGAGGTCTTAAAACAGTTGGGATTGTCGACAACACCACACCCGCAACCATACAACATCGGGTGGCTTCGCCAAGGATGAGATATTCATGTCAGCCAACAGTGTTGATTGTCATACGACATCCAATCCTTCAAGGATGAGGTATTATGTGATGTTGCCCCACTGTATGTCTATGATGTTCTCTTGGGCCAACCATATATGTGTAAGCACCATGCTGTTTATGAGTCTCAACCCTGCAGTGTCATTATTTCTCTGGGGGGTCATCTCTACATAATACCAGAGGTAGTTCTAACTACTATTCCACCTAAAAAGTGCCACAAGGTAGTATCTCATACTGCAAAATTTAGCTTCTTCACAATCTGTTCAGAAGGAGAACAGAAGGACACTGCAACCACTACAGCCTCACCCCAAGCACCTTCTATCCAACAGAAGCAGGTCGACAAGGCTGCAACAAAATGAAAAGATTCCTTCTGCAAACCATCCTCTCATGTATCTCGACTTGTTGAATAGCCTCAACCTCAACAAGTTCGTGACATACTTCCACAAATTGAGCAGCACAACGTCTCCAACAAGACAAGCAGCTCACCAAGATGCATATTCAACAAACGCTTTTCCCTCTCCCATGGGAACTCAAGGCAATTGAGACCATTTCTTCCTAAGTAGGGAGGATTGATCTAGGTGGACATTGGTGGCCACCCACATTTTCCAATTGGCTCAAAATAGTTTTCTGGCAATTTACTATTTTTAGTAGGTTTTAACTTCCAGGGCCATTTTGAGGGCCTAAATGAAGGTTTTTCAGGATCGACCCAACTCAATGATAGATGAAGGAATGATTGAGGACCTAAAATAAATATCCTCGACGATACCTTTCCATTGGGCTATCATACACCTAAAACAAAGATCGTATGCAAAAGTTACGACCCCGGGAAGTTGATGCACCAACTTACCCAAACAGAGCCCACATGAATTTTGGCGCTTCATCTCCTAGGGTTAGGTTTTTGGATGTCGAGGGTTTTTTGAATTCCTATTTATTGTAAAAATGCCTTCAGAGCCTCATTGTAATCATCTTCTTGCGAATGTGAGTAGCCATCACATCTCTTCTTAGGGATAAGATGCCACCATTGTAGCGAGTCTTTCACTCTGTATTTTTACAGTCTCTGTAAATTTCTTTCATTAATAGAAATCATGTATTACTGTATTTCTGTGTTTATGGATGCATATCTAATATATTTCTGTTATATTATTGGATATATGCGATATCTCTATGCAATTTCTTTAATATATATCCGCTCTCATTTTGTGCAGAAAATAATCTGGATCAGTGGTATCAGAGCAGGTTGTTCTTGATTGTTTTTTTCAGTGCATGTCCTCAACAAGGTCTGAGTATAGAAATTTGGGTCTCGATCTTGTCTCTCTTGAATATAATCTCTCTCGCACACCCAAGAAACCCTCAATGGCGGAAGAAAAGAAAAACGATGGAGCAAATGATCCTATCATTCTGTCGCTTGAGCAAGCCCTCACGCGATAGAGGGATGAAATGATGGAGATTTTTTCCCACATCCTTCAATGCCTGTCGATAGCAACATGAACATATTCATCAAGAGGCCACTTTGAAAGAACCTCGCCTTTCAAGGCACAAGTTAATTTTTATATTCCTGTATTTGAAGGACATATAGATTCAGAAGCCCTATAAAAATGGTTGACTCTGCTAGAAGGGTATTTTTTTGTTCACAATTTTTTCAATGAAGAAAAGATCAACTTCACACTCCTTAAATATCTCCCTCATGTCAAACATTGGTGGGAAATTTACTGGGAGCAAAGTTCCACAGAGGATTCTGGAATATATAGGACCGAGCCCACTTGGGATTTTTTTATGGATGCGGTAAAGGAACAATATTATCCTGTTGGCAACTATGAGGACCAGTACATGAGATGGACCACACTGCAGAAAGAGAGGGGCCAAGTAGTTCTTGAGTTCACCAATACCTTCCATACCTTGCGCACAAGGCTATGTATCAAAGACTATGAATGACATTTGGTTCTGAAATACTGTGGGGCTCTACACAGATACATCCAAACTGAAATTGATTTTCTGGATATCTCATCACTTGGTGCTGCTTATCGATATGCTGTTAAAATCGAGCAGAAATTTAAGCACCATAAAAAATGGGAGTTCAGGTCTGGAAATCTGCATCAGCCAAAGTATGACAAAGACAACCCTAATAGACAGTCTACTGGCATTCAGTCCAAGCCACAGGAAAAGAAGGGTGACGGGAAGACAAAGAAGGACACTAGAAAATCGTGTGATTTCCACCAAATCCCCTAGCACAACACCGATGAATGTTGCTCAAAACAATCATTGGTGACCGAGATCAAAGACAAGAAGCTAAACCCTGGTTCAGAATCTGATTCTAAAAATACTGGTAAAGGACAGATCATTGATGTAGACTCCACTGCTATTTTTCGTGACCACATGAATTTAACCAGAAGAACCAACAGATCCCGAAGAGGGGGAGTGAATTTTTCATTCACAGATGTGAGTGAAAGGGACCCCGTTGCATTTTATTTTTGATAGAGGAAGACAAAAGAACCTCATCTCAACGATACAACATACAACATCGGGTGGTTTCTCCAAGGACGAGATCTTCGTGTCAGCTAACAGTGTCGATTTTCATACGACATCCAGCCCTTCAAGGATGAGGTATTATGTGATGTTGCTCCACTGGATGTTTGTGATGTTCTCTTGGGACAACCATATATGTGGAAGTGCCATGTTGTTTATGAGTTTCGACCCCGTAGTGTCATCGTTTCTTTGGAGGGTCATCTCTACAGAATACCAGAGGTAGTTCAAACTTCTGTTCCACCTAAAAAGTGCCCCAAGGTAGTATCTCATATTGCAAAATTTAGCTTCTTCACAATTTGTTCAGAAGGAGAACATAAGGACACTGCTACCACTATAGCCTCGCCCCAAGCACCTTCCATCCAACAGAAGCAGGTCGAGAAGGATGCAAAAAAATGCAAAGATTCCTTCTGCACACCATCCTCTTATGTATCTCGACTTGTTGAACAACCTCAACCTCAACAGGTTCGCGATAGATTTCCGCAAAATGAGCAACATGACGTCTCTAGCAAGACAAGCAACTCACTAATATGCAGATTCAACAAACGCTTTTCCCTCTCCCCCGGGAACTCAAATAAATGGAGACCATTTCTTCCTAAGGAGGGAGAATTGATCCAGGTGGATATTGGTGGCCACCCACCTTTTCCAACTGGCTCAAAACAATTTTCTAACAATTTTGGTAATTTATTATTTTTAGCAGGTTTTAACTTCTGGGGCCATTTTGAGGGCTTAAATGAATGTTTTTCAGGATCGACCCAACTCAATGATATCCATAATTATGATTGAGGCCCCAAAATGAATCTCCTCGATGATACATTTCCAACGAGCTATCATACACCTAAAACGGAGATCGTATGCAAACGTTACGACCCCGGGAAGTTGATGCACCAACTTACCAAAATGGGGCCCACATGACTTTTGGTGCTTCATCTCCTAGGGTTAGGGTTTTGGATGTCGATGGTTTTTTGCATTCTTGTTTATTGTAAAAAGGCCTTTAGAGCCTCATTGTAATCATATTCTTGCGAATGCGAGTAGCCGTCACATCTCTTCTCAGAGATAAGCTGCCACCATTCAAGCAAGTCTTTCACTATGTATTTTTACAGTCTCTGTACATTCCTTTCATTAATAGAAATCATGTATTATTGTATCTTTGTGTTTATGGATGCATATCTGATATATTTCTGTTATATTATTGGATATAGATGATATTGTTGTGCAATTTCTTTATTATATCTCCGCTCTCATTTTGTGTCGAAAATAATCCTGATCAGTGGTATCATAGCAGGATATTCTTGATCATTTTTTTCAGTGCATGTCCTTGACGAGGTCCGAGTATATGAAGTTGGGTATTGAGCTTATCTCTCTTGAAGACAATCATTCTCGCACACCCAAGAAACCCTCAATGGCAGAAGAAAATAAAAACGACGGAGAAAACGATCCTATCAGTCTGTTGCTTTAGCAAGCCCTCACGCGACAGAGGGATGAAATGATGGAGAATTTTTCCCACATACTTCAATGCCTGCCGATAGCAACATGCGCATCTTCATCAAGCGACCACTTTGGAAGCACCTCGCCTTTCAAGGTACAAGTTAATTTTGATATTCCTGTATTTGAAGGACAGATAGATGTAGAAGCCCAATACATCTTGTAGTGTTGATTGTCATACGACATCCAACCCTTCAAGGATGAGGTATTATGTGATGTTGCCCCACTGGATGTTTGTGATGTTCTCTTGGACCAACCATATATGTGGAAGTGCCATGCTGTTTATGAGTCTCGACCCCGCAGTGTCATTGTTTCTCTGGGGGGTCATATCTACAGAATACTAGAGGTAGTTGCAACTACTATTCCACCTAAAAAGTGCCACAAGGTAGTATCTCATATTGCAAAATTTAGGTTCTTCACAATCTGTTCAGAAGGAGAATAGAAGGACACTACAACCAGTACAGCCTCGCCCCAAGCACCTTCTATCCAACATAAGAAGGTCGACAATGCTGCAACAAAATGAAAAAATTCCTCCTGCACACCATCCTCTCATGTATCTCGACTTGCTAAACAACCTCAACCTCAACAGGTTCGTGACAAACTTCCACAAACTAAGCAGCACGACGTCTCCAGCAAGACAAGCAACTCACCAAGATGCAGATTCAACAAACGCTTTTCCCTCTCCCCTGGGAACTCAACGCAATGGAGACCATTGATTCCTAAGGAGGGAGGATTGATCCAGGTGGATATCGGTGGCCACCCACCTTTTCCAACTGGCTCAAAACAATTTTCTGGAAATTTACTATTTTTAACAGGTTTTAACTTTCGAGGCCATTTTGAGGGCCTATATGAAGGTTTTTTGGGATCGACCCAATGGAATTATAGTCAAAGGCATGATTGAGGCCCCAAAATGAATCTCCTCGACGATGCCTTTCCAACGGGCTATCATACACCTAAAACGAAGATCGTAATCAAATGTTACGACCCCGGGAAGTTGATGCACCAACTTACCCAAACGGGCCCCACATGACTTTTGGCGCTTCATCTCCTAGGGTTAGGTTTTTGGATGTCGAGGGTTTTTGGAATTCCTGTTTATTGTAAAAATGCCTTCAAAGCCTCATTGTAATCATCTTCTTGCGAATGCGAGTAGCCATCACATATTTTCTCAGAGATAAGCTGCCACCATTCTAGCGAGTCTTTCACTCTGTATTTTTACAGTCTCTGTACATTCCTTTCATTAATAGAAATCGTGTATTACTGTATATCTATGTTTATGGATGCATATCTAATATATTTCTATTATATTATTGGATATACACAATATCTCTGTGCAATTGCTTTATTATATCTCCGCTCTCATTTTGTGCCGAAAATAATCCGGATCAGTGGTATCAGAGCAGGTTGTTCTTGATCATTTTTTTCAGTGCATGTCCTCGACGAGGTCCGATTATAGAAAGTTCGGTCTCGAGCTTGTCTCTCTTGAAGACAATCTCTCTCGCACACCCAAGTGACCCTCAATGGTGGAAGAAAAGAAAAACAACGGAGCAGACAATCCTATTAGTCTGCTGCTTGAGAAAGCCCTCATGTAATAGAGGGACGAAATGATGGAGAATTTTTCCCACATCCTTCAACAGATGCCGATAGCAACAAGCGCATCTTCATCAAGAGACCACTTTGGAAGCACCTCAACTTTCAATGTACAAGTTAATTTTGATATTCTTGTATTTGAAGGACAGATAGATGCAGAAGCCCTAGAAAAATGGTTAACTCTGCTAGAAGGTTATTTCTCTGTTCACAATTTTTCCGACGGAGAAAATATCACCTTCCCACTCGTTAAAGCTCTCCCTCATGTCAAACATTGGTGGGAAACTTATTGGGGGCAAAGTTCCACAAAGGAGTTTGGAATATATGGGGCCGAGCCCACTTGGGATTTTTTTGTGGATGCGGTAAAGGAACATTATTATCTTGTTGGTAACTATGAGGACCAATACATGAGATGGACCACACTGCAGCAAGATAGGGGCCAAGAAGTTCTGGATTTCACCAATACCTTCCATAAATTGCACACCAAGTTGGGTATCAAATACTCTGAATGACATTTGGTTCTTAAATACCGTGGGGCTCTACACAGATACATCCAAACTGAAATGGATTTTCTGGATGTCTTATCATTCAGTGCTACTTATTGATATGCTGTTAAAATCGACCAGAAATTTAAGCACCAGAAAAAACAGGAGTTCATGTCTACAAATCCGCAAAAACCAAAGTATGAAAAACACAACTCTAACAGATAGTCTCTCAACATTCAGTCCAAGCCACAGGAAAATAAGGGTCACGGGAAGACAAAGGACACCGAAAAATGGTGCAATTTCCACAAAAATCCTTGCACAACACCGATGAATGTCGCTCAAAACAATCATTGGTGGCCGAGATCAAAGACAAGGAGCCAAACCTTGGTTCAAAATCTTTTTATGAAAACACTGGTAAAGAATAGATCATTGATGTAGACCCCACTGTTATTGTCATGACCGCATCAATTCAACCAGAAGAACCAATAGATCCTGAAGAGGGGGAGCACCTTTTTCATTCACAGATGTGAGTGAAGGGGACCCAGCTGCATTTTATTGTTGACACCGGAAGCTAGAAGAACCTCATCTCAACAAAGGTCGTCAAACAGTTGGGATTGTCGACAACACCACACCCGCAACCATACAACATCAGGTGGCTTTGCCAAGGATGACATCTTCGTGTCAAACAACAGTGTTGATTGTCATACAACATCCAACCCTTCAATGATGAGGTATTATGTGATGTTGCCCCACTGGATGTTTGTGATGTTCTCTTGGGCCAACCATAGATGTGGAAGCACCATGCTGTTTATGAGTCTCGACTCCACAGTGTCATTGTTTCTCTGGGGGGTCATCTCTACAGAATACCAGAGGTAGTTCCAACTACTGTTCAACCTAAAAAGTGCCGCAAGGTAGTATCTCATACTACAAAATTTTAACGTCTTCACAATCTATTTAGATGGAGAATAGAAGGACACTGCAACTACTATAACCTCTCCCCAAGAACCTTCTATCCAACAGAAGCAGGTCGACAAGGCTGTAGCAAAAAACAAAGATTCCTTCTTCACACCATCCTCTCATGTATCTCGACTTGCTTAACAACCTCAACCTCAACAGGTTCGTGACAGACTTCCACAAACTGAGAAGCACGACGTCTCCAGCAAGACAAGAATCTCACCAAGATGCAGATTCAACAAGCACTTTTCCCTCTGCCCCAGGAACTCAACGCAATGGAGACCATTGCTTCCTAAGGAGGAAGAATTGATCTAGGTATATATCAGCGGCCACCCCCCTTTTCCAACTGGCTCAAAACAATTTTCTGGCAATTTTGGCAATTTACTATTTTTAGCAGGTTTTAACTTCCGAGGCCATTTTGAGGGCCTAAATGAAGGTTTTTTAGGATAGAACCAAATCAATGATAGCCAAAGGCACGATTAAGTCACCAAAATGAATCTCCTCGATGATACCTTTCCAACGGGCTATCATACACCTAAAATGGAGATCGTATGCAAACGTTACGACCTCGGGAAGTTGATGCACCAACTTACCCAAATGGGGCCCACATGACTTTTGGCGCTTCATCTCCTAGGGTTAGGTTTTTGGATGTCGAGGGTTTTTGGCATTCCTTTTTATTGTAAAAATGCCTTCAGAGCCTCATTGCAATCATCTTCTTGCGAATGCGAGTAGCTGTCACATCGCTTCTCAGAGATAAGTTGCCACCATTCTAGCGAGTCCTTCACTCTGTATTTTTACAGTCTCTGTACATTCCTTTCATTAATAGAAATCATGTATTACTGTATATCTATGTTTATGGATGCATATTTGATATATTTATGTTATATTATTGGATATACGCGATATATCTGTGGAATTTCTTTATTATATCTCCGCTCTCATTTTGTGCTAAAAATAATCCGGATCAGTGGTATCAGAGCAGGTTGTTCTTGATCGTTTTTTTAGTGCATGTCCCCGAAAATATACGAGTATAGCAAGTTGGGTCTTGATCTTGTCTCTCTTGAAGAAAATCGCTCTTGCACACCCAATAAACCCTCAATGGTGGAAGAAAATAAAAATGATGGAGCATACAATCCTATCAGTCTGTTGCTTGAGCAAGCCCTCATGCAACAGAGGGACGAAATGATGGAGAATTTTTCCCACATACTTCAACGCCTGACGATAGCAACAGGTGCATCTTCATCAAGCAGCCACTTTGGAAGCACCTCGCCTTTCAAGGTACAAGTTAATTTTGATATTCCTATATTTGAAGGATACATAGATTCAGAAGCCCTAGAAAAATGGTTAACTCTGCTAGAAGGTTATTTCTCTAGTCACAATTTTTCCGACGAAGAAAAGATCACCTTCGCACTCCTTAAATCTCTCCCTCATGTCAAACATTAGTGGGAAACTTACTAGGAGCAAAGTTCCACAGAAGAGTCTGGAACATATGGGGCTAAGCCCACTTGGGATTTTTTTGTGGATGCAGTAAAGGAACAATATTATCCTGTTGGCAACTATGAGGACCAGTACATGAGATGGACCAGACTGCGGCAAGAGAGGGGCCAATCAGTTCCAGAGTTCACCAATACCTTCCGTACCTTGCGCACCAAGCTGGGTATCAAAGACTCTAAATGACATTTGGTTCTGAAATACTGTGGGGATCTACACAGATACATCCAAACTGAAATGGATTTTCTAGATATCTCATCACTCGATGCTGCTTATCGATATGCTGCTAAAATCCAGTAGAAATTTAAGCACCAGAACAAACGGGAGTTCGGGTCTACAAATCCACAACAACCAAAGTATGACAATTACAACCCTAACATAAATTCTCTTGACATTCAGTCCAAGCCACAGGAAAAGAAGTGTCACGGGAAGACAAAGAAGGACACTGGAAAATGGTGTGATTTCCAAAAAATCCCCTGGCACAACACTGATGAATGTCTTTAAAAATAATAATTGGTGGCCAAGATCAAAGACAAGGAGCTGAACCCTGGTTCAGAATTTGATTCTAAAAATACTAGTAAAGGACAAATCATTGATGTAGACCCCACTGCTATTGTCGCGACAACATCAATTCAACCAGAAGAACCAATAGATCCTGAAGAGGGGGCGCACCTTTTTCATTCACAGAAATGGGTGAAGGGGGCGCCACTGCATTTTATTGTTGATAGCGGAAGCCAGAAGAAATTCATCTCAACAGAGGTCGTCAAACAGTTGGGATTGTCGACAACACCACACCCGCAACCATACAACATTGGGTGGCTTCCCCAAGGATGAGATATTCATGTCATCCAACAGTGTCGATTGTCATATGACATCTAGCCCTTGAAGGATGAGGTATTATGTGATGTTGCCCCACTGGATGTATGTGATGTTCTTTTGGGCCAACCATATATGTGGAAGCACCATGCTATTTATGAGTCTCGACCCCACAGTGTCATTGTTTCTCTGGGGGGTCATCTCTACAAAATACCAGAGGTAGTTCCAACTACTGTTCCACCTAAAAAGTGCCACAAGGTAGTATCTCATACTGCAAAATTTAGCTTCTTCACAATCTATTCAGAAGGAGAACAGAAGGACACTGCAACCACTACAACCTCGCCCCAAGCACCTTCTATCCAACAGAAGCAGGTCGACAAGGCTACAACAAAAAACAAATATTCCTTCTGCACACCATCCTCTCATGTATCTCGACTTGTTGAATAGCCTCAACCTCAACAGCTTCGTGATAGACTTCCACAAACTAGGAAGCATGACGTCTCCAACAAGACAAGCAACTCACCAAGATGCAGATTCAACAAACGCTTTTCCCTCTCCCCCAGGAACTCAAAGCAATGGATCAATCCTAAGGAGGGAGGATTTATCCAGGTGGATATCGGTGGCCACTCACCTTTTCCAACTGGCTCAAAACAATTTTCTGGCAATTTTGACAATTTACTATTTTTAGCAGGTTTTAACTTTCGGGACCATTTTGAGGGCCTAAATGAAGGTTTTTTGGGATCGACCCAACTCAAGGATAGCTATATGCATTATTGAGGCCCCAAAATGAATCTCCTCGATGATACCTTTCCAACGGGCTATCATACGCCTAAAACGAAGATCGTATGTAAGCGTGACGACCCCGGGAAGTTGATGCACCAACTTACCCAAAAGGGGCCCAAATGAATTTTGGCACTTCATCTCCTAGGGTTAGGTTTTTGGATGTCGAGGGTTTTGGACATTCCCTTTTATTGTAAAAAGGCCTTCAAAGCCTCATTTTAATCATCTTCTTGCGAATGCGAGTAGCCATCACATCTCTTCTCAGAGATAAGCTGCCACCATTCTAGCGAGTCTTTCACTATGCATTTTTATAGTCTTTGTACATTCCTTTCATTAATAGAAATCATGTATTACTGTATCTCTATGTTTATGGATGCATATCCGATATATTTCTGTTATATTATTGGATATATGTGATATCTCTGTGGAATTTCTTTATTATATCTCCGCTCTCATTTTGTGCCGAAAATAATCCGGATCAGTGGTATCAGAGCAGGTTGTTCTTGATCATTTTTTTCAGTGCATGTGCCCAGCGAGGTTTGAGTATAGAAATTTGGGTCTCGATCTTGTCTCTCTTGAAGACAATCTCTCTCGCACATCCAAGAAACCCTCAATGGTGGAAGAAAAGAAAAACGATGGAGCAGACGATCCTATTAGTCTGTTGCTTGAGCAAGCCCTCATGCGACAGAGGGACGAAATGATGGAGAATTTTTCCCACATCCTTCAATGCTTGCTGATAGCAATAGACGTATCTTGATCAAGCGGCCACTTTGGAAGAACCTTGGCTTTCAAGGTACAAGTTAATTTTGATATTCCTGTATTTGAAGGACAGATAGATTCAGAAGCCCTAGAAAAATGGTTATCTTTACCAGAAGGTTATTTCTCTGTTCACAATTTTTCCAACGGAGAAAAGATCACCTTTGCACTCCTTAAAGATCTCCTGCATGTCAAACATTGGTGGGAAACTTACTGGGAGCAAATTTCCACAGAGGAGTCTGGAATATATGGGGCCAAGACCACTTGGGATTTTGTTGTGGATGCGGTAAAGGAACAGTATTATCCTGTTGGCAACTATGAGGACCAATACATGAGATGGACCACACTGCGGCAAGAGAGGGGCCAAGTAGTTCCAGATTTCACCAATACCTTCCATACCTTGCACACCAAGCTGGGTATCAAAGACTTTGAACGACATTTTATCTTGAAATACCGTGGGGCTCTACACAGATACACCCAAACTGAAATGGATTTTATGGATATCTCATCACTCAGTGCTTCTTATTGATATGCTATTAAAATCGAGAAAAAATTTAAGCACCAGAAAAAATGGGAGTTCCAGTCTGCAAATCCGCAACAGCCAAAGTATGACAAAGACAATCCTAACAGAAAGTATCCCACCATTCAGTCCAAGCCACGGGAAAAGAAGGGTCACGGGAAGACAAAGAAGGACACCGGAAAATGGTGCTATTTCTACAAAATCCCCTGGCACAATACCGATGAATGTCGCTCAAAACAATCATTGGTGGTTGAGATCAAGGACAAGGAGCTGAACCCTAGTTCAGAATTTGATTCTGAAAATACTGGTAAAGGATAGAACATTGACGCAGACCCCACTGCTATTGTCACGACCGCATCAATTCAACCAGAAGAACCAATAGATCTTGAAGAGGGGGAGCAACTTTTTCATTCACAGATGTGGGTGAAGGGGACCCTGCTGCATTTTATTGTTTATAGTGGAAGCCAGAAGAACATCATCTCAACAAAGGTCATCAAATAGTTGGGATTGTTGACAACACGACACCCACAACCATACAACATCAGGTGGCTTCGCCAAGGACGGGATCTTCGTGTCAGCCAATAGTGTCAATTGTCATACAACATTCAACCCTTCAAGGATGAGGTATTATGTGATGTTGCCCCACTAGATGTCTATGATGTTTTCTTGTGCCAACCATATATGTGGAAGCTCCATGCTGTTTATGAGTCTCGACCCTGCAGTGTCATTGTTTCTCTGGGGGGTCATCTCTACAGAATACCAGAGGTAGTTCCAACTACTGTTCCACATAAAAAGTGCCACAAGGTAGTATCTCATACTACAAAATTTAGCTTCTTCACAATCTATTCAGAAGGAGAACATAAGGACACTACAACCACTACAGCCTCACCCCAAGCACCTTCTATCCAACAAAAGCAGGTCGAAAAGGTTGCAGAAAAATGAAAATATTCCTTCTGCACACCATCCTCTCATGTATCTTGACTTTTTGAACAGCCTAAACCTCAACAGGTTCGTGGCAGACTTCCAAAAACTGAGCAGCACAACGTCTCTAGCAAGAGAAGTAGCTCACCAAGATGCAGATTCCACAAACGATTTTCCCTCTCCCCAGGGAACTCAACGCAATGGAAACCATTGCTTCCTAAGGAGGGAGGATTGATCCAAGTGGATATCGGTGGCCACCCACCTTTTCCAACTAGCTCAAAATAGTTTTTTCTGGTAATTTTGGCAATTTACTATTTTTAGCAGGTTTTAACTTCCGGGGTCATTTTGAGGGCCTAAATGAAGGTTTTTCAGGATCAACCCAACTCAATGATAGCCAAAGGAATGATTGAGGCCCCAAAATGAATCTCCTTGATGATACCTTTTCAACGGGCTATCATACGCCTAAAACAGAGATCGTATGGAAAAGTTACGACCTCAGGAAGTTGATGCACCAACTTACCCAAACGGGGCCCACATGACTTTTGGCACTTCATCTCCTAGGGTTAGGTTTTTGGATGTTGATGGTTTTTGGCATTCCTGTTTATTGTAAAAAGGCCTTCAGAGGATCATTATAATCATCTTCTTGTGAATACAAGTAGCCATCACATCTCTTCTCAGAGATAAGCTGCCACCATTCTAGCGAGTCTTTCACTCTGTATTTTTACAGTCTCTGTACATTCCTTTCATTAATAGAAATCGTGTATTACTGTATCTCTGTTTTTATGGATGCATATCTGATATATTTTTGTTATATTATTGGATATACGCGATATCTCTGTGCAATTTCTTTATTATATCTCCGCTCTCATTTTGTGCCGAAAATAATCCAGATCAAAGTAGAATAGCCGAAGTCCCAGAGTAAATGGTGGCCATCCATCTAAATGCTTGATTAAGTCCCAGCTGTCAGATTAAGCAATGAAAGGATAAGTGTAAGGATAAAACATGACCATTGATTTGGTTATGAGAAATAAAAGTGAACCATCTGATCTGTTCGATGAAATCTTATTCGAAAATTTGAAAAGTTGAAATCTTGAAGTCCCGAATGACAAAGTCCTGAATGTCGTCCATCTCATTAGGGGATTAAATTGTGACCGTTGATTTGATAAGCACTGAAGCACTCGTTTGGCCTAGCGTCTAGTAACCACCATTGGTCATATGGAATAAGAGATTAAAAATGCAGGATATAATACGTCTCTAAATTGATAAGACTGTGGTTTTGTATCACTCGGTCACATGTAATGGTTTGAAGGAAGCGCCTATGTAGAACTCGGTTTATGCAAATAAATTCATAGATTCAGGATCAAGTTAAAATGACGAAATTGATCCATAACTGTGATCAATTTATGAAAAAGCCTTCACGATAAAAATGTTAAAACAATGATTATGGTTAAATTAAACGAAGAGGTGCGGTGGTCCAAATAAAGGGACATAGTGTATAACACTCACGTCGTTTTGAAGAATATATAAACGAGAAAGAGTGGTGAGAAGAAAGTGTCTCTGTAGTTCGAATTAGAAGATATATTAAATCACAGGAGCTGAGAAAGATGCAGTAAAGACTTGATACATTTTTTTTTTCCAGATTCAGAAAATAAGGGTGGTTGGGTGGTGCACGGGCAGGTTGGTCGTAGCCTCCTACCATTTGGTGCTGGTGAACAAGAGTGTGGGTGCATCCTGATCAATTGGTGCTGATTGAAAATGAATAATATCTTCCTTCTATGTAACATGTAAAAATTTTTTTGCAGTTAATAGAAAAGCGTTTGTGGTTTTTCCCAATTAAGTTCCACGATAAAATATTGTGTCAAAATTATGTTTGCATAAATAAAAGAAAATGATAAAATTATCGTGTCACTAATTCACCCCCTCAGTGACAAAATCTGATCCTTCAAATGTAGATAAAAATATTTATAATAAAGATAAATGTATTTATAATAAAATTATGTATAATTCAAATATTTTTCAGTCATTTTGATTTTGATGATACCCTAGATTAGTTGATGATGTATATAATTATTTTCCAATAGCATAATTGAAATATTTTTAAATTATTTCTTATTAATTTAATTTTAATTATTTTTTATTAAATTTATCTTATAATAAATTGACTTTTTAATCATATATTTGACAAGAATTTAATAAAAAATCAAGTATAAATAAAGTTTTATCACAATTTAATATTTGTATATAATGAAATAATTTATATGATTTAGTTTAATTTTTAATTAACTTATATTTTTTAATTTTATTTTTGGATTTGGTAACTAAAAGGAGTTTACTTCTAACTTAAAAAAAAATTGTTATAAAATTAGTCAACTTCTTTAATAATTTTCAATTTTTTTAATTAATTAATATTATATATTTGTTATAATTTAATATTTGTATATAGTGAAATAATTTATATGGTTTAGTTTAATTTTTAATTTTATTTCTAAAAGGAAGTTTACTTCTAACTAAAAAAATTGTTATAAAATTAGTCAACTTTTTTAATAACTTTTAATTTTTTTAATTAATTAATACTATATATTTGTTATAAGACTGAACACTCCTTTAATAACTTTTAATTTTTATAATTAATTAATATTATATAAATATTTTAACAATAGTATGAATGAAAGCTTTAAGGGTTAACTCAAATGGTCTTAAGCTAGATGAAGCTATCCTCAAGAGGAGGTCATGGATTTGAATATCTTGTTCCCCTTAGAGTTAGGCCTATTGTTTAACATGCAATATTATTATTTTTTTAATAAATTTCAATTTTTTCAATATTTTTTGCTGGCTAGCTCAACTAGCTTGATCCAATGACCACTACCTCAAAATTTTGGCTAAGATAAATCTTTAAAAAAAAATATCACTAATTCATCGATAAATAAATAGATATTCACATAAATTTATATATATATATACAACAATTACATTAATAATATTAATATATTAATAATATTAATATGTTCAATATACATTGATACAATGTATTTAGCACAATAATTATTATTTTTATTTAAAATATGTACTAAATATATATCTATCAATCTAATCTATATTGAACATATAATATTAATATAGAGAAGAATATGAGGTGTTATAAATACATTAATTAAAAATAGATCCATAAATTAAGCATATCCACTCTCCTTTCCTTAGGATTGTCCTTCTATTGATTTTGTTTGGCTAAAACAACCTTATGTCTCTATGGTTTACTAGCTAATATAATATATGACAATCTATACTAGCTAAATAGGGAGGGAGTCTCATATTCTATATTGGATGACCTAATCTAGAGAAAGAATGATAGGTATAATGAGTGAAGCAAATGAGCTAAGGAAAGGGTAACCAAGGAGATAGGAATATAGGTATAATGAGTGAATCTCATATTCTATATTGGATGACCTAATCTAGAGAAAGAATGATAGGTATAATGAGTGAAGCAAATGAGCTAAGGAAAGGGTAACCAAGGAGATAGGAATATAGGTATAATGAGTGAAGCAAATGAGCTAAGGAAAGGGTAACCAAGGAGATAGGAATATGGTAATTGATTGTTGTTTTGATATGGTAAGGAACAATTTCATTATGTTATGGTTAAACATATGCTATCTTCTTTGTTCTTCTCATGATTATTAAATTGATTAATTTAATCTTCACTATGTAGTATATTGTAGTTGGTTTGGAAATAAAGTTGTTTGTTCAACAATAGTATGAAAGGAAAGCTAAATATAGTTTGTTAATATTAAATAATAGTATGTTTTAGTTAATTAGTTAAAAATGAGGGTGTCGAATTTTGTTTCAATATATCTTAATGATTAAGAGTGTTTTCTATCATATTTTTTTTAAGTTTATCTCTCAGTTTTGTTATTTGGAATTTTATTGTGGACACTAAATACATTTTTCATTAAAACATTAACATAAATGTTATATGTGAGAACTTTGATGTTTCTTTTTGCTTTCCTCTCCTTATCAAAACCATTGCCTATATTATTGTATACAATAGTTGATCTTGTTTGTTGTCATTTAGGTCACGACATCTTAAACTTGTGAAAAATTGAGCATATAGTATTTCCTTAGTTTCAAAATTTTACACGTTTCTCTATTGCTAATTGTAAATTCACACAATTTCATGTTTAATGTAATTATATTCTTGACAATTTTCATAATTGTATATGTGTTTTGTTTTTCATATTTATACTAGTAACAACCACATTATTATTATTAATATGTTTAATATATATTGATAGTTTCTCTATTGTTAATTGTAAATTCACACAATTTCATGTTTAATGTACTTATATTCTTGACAATTTTCATAATTGTATATGTGTTTTGTTTTTCATATTTATACTAGTAACAACCACATTATTATTATTAATATGTTTAATATATATTGATAGGTATATATTTAGCACATTTTATAAAAAAATATTATTAATGTGTTAAAATATATTTTTATCAACTTATACAAACATATTAATATTATTACTATGTTGTTACTAATTATCAAACAAACACATAAACATATATTTAAAACAACAATATAATAATATTAAAAATTAATCATAATATAATAATAATAATAATAATAATAATAATAATAATTATTATTATTATTTTAAGGTAAGGTGAATCCACACTAAATTGGTGTATGAGGTCCTCTTTTTTTGGGGAACAAGGGATCCCTTGCATGTAGTTATTTGACTGCTAAAGTCTATGGAGATATACATACCCTACCCCCTATGGATTTGAACTTGTGACATCTTTAGGAGGAAACACATGTTCTTAACCATTAGACCTACTATATATATATATATATATATATATATATATATATATAATTTATTGGTTGTTTATTTAATATGTTATTGACCTTAAATTCATGTATGAATTAATTCTTATGAATCGATTAATTCACCAAGAATTATGAATCTCTAAACTTTAATACACATGAACATAATACTTATGAAGTTAGGAGTGGATTAATCATTATGCCTCTTTGTGGTTAAAAATATATAACAAACATGATAATTAATGTCATGGATTCATTTATAATGTGGTATTGTGGAGGGATCAAGGATCTACAACATGGGTGGTCAATTTTTTAGGCCATGGCTAAGCTTGACACCAAATTGGTGTATAAGACCCCCTTATTTGTGGGAGAAGGGACATCCTCTGCATAATGATTTTACTACTAAATTCTACAGAGGTATACATACCCTACCCCCTTTGGATTTGAACCTATAAATTCCAAGGAGAAAACACATATTGTTAATCATT